>VXBC01006537.1:910027-957842 GCA_013399945.1 Ploceus nigricollis
TGTTACAGGAAAATGTACTGAAATCAGTAATCACCTTTCTGACCTTATATTGTTATTTTAATTTATCTCCTTATGATTGGTACTTTCTTACCATAAATTTGGGGAGAAGTGGCTAATTTTTCAAAAGAGATTTGAAAGATTAGTGTTTATTTGGATATGGACTTTAGTGTACGTGTGTTTAATTCTAAGAAAACAAAGAAAACCCAAACTGCTTTATTAGATTTCAGTTCAAGAAACTAAATCACTCTGAGAAGAGCTATAAAACTAGATAGATAAATCCATTCTTTAGAAACATCATCTGTTCTTCTAATCCCATTTCTTACCACTGGAAGGAGACATTTGTAGCATCTATTATCAAATCCATGCTTGTGATTAAAAAAATAAAAATCTGTATTCTTCTTGATAGATGATCATGAAGACATTTTCATGCCTTCTCGCTTGTTTTACCACATATCTCAAAGTAGACAAGGAATCTTAAAGTTATTTAAACTGTGTTGGCTGTGTTGGTTTTGGTTTCATCAAAGGCAGAATTAGATTGGATTATGTTATTCATCCATGCAAGAGGTTAGTTCCTCTAAGTACAGTTCCCTCCAGTGCAAGCTAGCAATTATCCACATCCTCATTTTCATACCTTTAGAGAACTTAGCTAACATTCTGATGATAGGACTAGATTATGACTTTTCTGCCAGAAACTCAGCTGGCTTATCTTTGTGTGGGTAGGCAAAAACCTTTCATCCAACCTGAGAGATTGGAACTTTGGCTTTTACATATCTAGATACCTGAAAGCTGATAACATGAGGTGTTCAACTTGTCTGAGTTCCATCAGCATGAAAACTGGAAAATCATCTTCTCTTGGTTGTGATTGAGCAATGTGCTGAAACATCATTCAGATTTTGATATATTGCCTTCTGCTTTGCCAAACTCTGAGAAGAGAATTGTGTGGGCTCTCCTCATTATTATTCTCAGTGCCACATAAAGCAGAATGGCAGTGAAAAATGTTTAGTGCTCCTCTATTCTTTCAGTTTTTTCTAAATGTTAAGAGATTTCTACCTGTGTTGAGAAATGAGCCTTCAGAGTCACCTGGAATATGGCAGGGGACGGTACTGAATTAGGGTCTAATTTGGAGGGTTTTTTTGCTCATACTAAAAGGAAGTTTTATGACAACAGTGGTTATAGAATTTTGGTGAAAATTAAGTTTCAATTTTGGTCCTTGGGTTGAAGTTCTGTTCCTATATTCTCAGTTAAGCTGACGCAAGCAAGACTGTCTGTGCGTGCACACGCTTGTATGGGTTTACTGATGTTGTCTTCCTGCCAACTAGCTAAACCATGATAGCAAAATGTACTTCTTGATGATGAGAAACACAAATTAATTTAGGTACTATAAAACTGAGATCAATGTGATGTAGTAATTTGATACACCTGATATGAAAATTCTTGATGATGAATACAATATCCCATCGATCAAAGTAACACCTATAAAGTCAACAGACATTATTTTACTATTATCACGAATGGCTATTGTTCCCATGTTATTTTTAATCTGTGGTTTGCTCCAATTTTATCTAATAATCTAATATTTTATACTGCCATCTAGCCTTGGATTATGAAGAATGCGAAGTAAAGTCTTGACTTTTGGTCGGTGTATGTAGATTCAGAGCTCTGCAAGGATATGAAAATTCAACTCTTAGAAGTTGTGGAGGGTGATAGGGACCTGTGTATTACCACTTCAGAAAGTGATCATATGTAGTTCTTAAAGAGAAATATCGAAACACTCTTCATGTCAGAAGCCTCACCTGCTTCAGGCAGATCATAAAGTAATTCAGGTCTGGAGGCTATCTAGTCTGAGTTCCTGTTCAAAGCCAGGCTCACTTGAAAGTTAATTATGATGCTCAGGGCCCTCTCCCCTCTACTTCTGTATATCTGCAAGGGTGGATGTTCTACAGAGTTTCTAGGTACCTGAGCCACTTTGCAGCCCTTGGGCTGCACAGCTGCAACCCAGCCAGTCTGCAGTCTGTACCTGCATGGGGCTATTTTCTTGAGTCAATAATCCAAACATGGGGTTCTTTTGTTCCTGGTGCAGGATTTTGCATTTAGCTTGGTTAAACTCCTTGAGTTTGCTATCAAGAAATTCCTTCAGCTTACCGGGGGCCCTCTGAATGGCAGCCCTGGCCCTGATGAAGATATTAAACAGCATGAGCCCCAATACTGACCCTTGAGGAATGCTGCTAATAATCTGCTGTCTCTTGAACCACCAGTTGTTCAGTCCAGTCAGCTTCTGGCCTTACTGTAGTCTATTCCTCTAATCCATATATTCCCAACTTGTTTACAAAGGCATCATGAGGGTGACTAGGCACTGGAACAGGCTGCTCAGTGCAGCAGTGCTTAGAGATATTCAAAAGCTGAACACAGTCCTGGGCAGCTGGCTGTAGGTGGCCCTGCTTAAGGAGAGGAGTTGGACCAGATGACCTCTAGAGGTGCAGTTCCTGAATCTGTGATTCTGTTGAAAGCCTTGCTAAGATCAAGACTAAAGAAATAGGATGCTTTGCTCCCTCTCACTAAGTCAGTAATTTCTGCATAAAACCCAAACAGTCAAGTGTGATTTGTTATGGATAAATCTGAGGTGAGATTTACATAGTGTGTTTATTTGATGCAGGTAGACTGTAATAGCAATGTGCACAGCAGAATCTGTACCAAGATCCTCAATGGAAAACAAATGGAAAGACGCCCAATTTGTTTTGTGGTGATTTACATCATCGTATAGAAATTCCTCCCTGCCAGATTACTAAGAGCACCTCTGTCAAATTACTGAAAACAATGTGTTCTAGACTGGCAAAGGCCTGTTTGGTCTCCAGATCTGATTTGGAAGCTATGATATTTAATTATGTATCTCATCTGCTAAGCTATTATCCTTAAATGAGGGGAGAAAGGAACTTTTAAAAGATGTAGCTCATTGGCTGACAAAACCAAGTGTTACCTTTTGGTCTAATTTAGTAGGTATCCTCACATCCCTCAAGATTTTTTAGGTAATTTGGTCTGTGAGAAACTGATATGGTCTTAGCATCAGGTAGGCAGAGATGTATGATGGCCCAGAAAATACCTTAGTTCTTTTATATTGTTTCAGGTGTGTTGTTGAATAAAATTATAAAAGCTTTTTGTCAGGAGTTCAGTTTTCTGATATGTCTAATAGCTGACCTCAGAACAGGGTGTGCACTCTATAATAATAGAGGAATCTGCAGAGCTGCATCAGTCTGGGATGGGAGAATGGGACCTGGTATAATCATATTTATTAACCCATCCTGCCTAATGCCACTCCAGCAAAAAACAGACTGACACTTCAGCAAGCAAATCTTAGAGTGCATTACCAAAAGGAAAATAGTCAATGTATGTGTATGATCTGTGGCTTTTCATTGTTCAAGATACAGTGCTGTTGTTATTCTTTGAAAAAAAACTGAGGGTGGTGGGAAGCCGACTTAAGGATTCTAACAGAACTGATGGCCTCCTTTAGGAGGACAAAAACAACCAGGTATTGGAAGAGTGGAGTAACTTTTGTAGTAGACCCACACTCTAAAAAGCCTTTTCAGATATGCTCTGGATTGAGATAAAGTGATAGCATGCTAATTACAGCTTGGTTTAGATTTAGGTTTTCTGGAGGCCAGTCTGCATTTTTAGAATTCCAGTCAACTTGGGACAGTTGTAAACATCCTCAGGCCAGATTCTGCTCACTGAGGGAAAGGTTGTGTGTGGTTAAAGTATCCCTGTCTTTACCTAGTGAAGTTTCAAAGGTGACTTCATGTATTAATATCCCTTTGGCAGATTTTGTCACTGGAGAAACAAAAACTAAAACAAACTGACCAGATTTTGTTCTGGTTCCACTAGAAATTCTCAGAAATAGCTTGCAGAAGAGCTGTCCTGAAAGCTTCTTTGGTTGAGAACTATGTGGCTTAGTCATCCAATTCTGATGCTTAGTGAACACCAATATTCAGTTGCTCTCCCTGTTGCCCTTGGTTGGACACATTTTATCCATTAATCTTAAACACTTTGCTAACTTTGGGGGAAAGTTTTTGGTTTTGTTTTTAAGTAGTGAGTCTTGCTTATTAGCATTTTGCTATCCCTGCTCTGTAAACAGGAGAAGCTGAAATGTGCAGGGGGTGTGTGTATGGTTGCTGTGGGTTTATAGTTCGTGCAGGGCTGGCCCGTGGCTGTGTGAATGGATTGTGCTATGGACTGCAGGGAAGGTGTGCTCAGCAGGGCTCCCAGCAGGCCAGGTTTCTCAGTGACAAGGTGCCTGTTGGTGCACTTTGATTCCTTCCTGCCTGCATTCATGTGTTTTTCTCCTTGGAAAACAGGAGGGAATGAGCATGCCCAGGTTTCCATCTGATAAGCAGCCCTGACTTCAGCAAAAGGGTGCGCTAGGGATTAGGGCTCAGGTAGTGCTGTATGCAACATGTGCCTGGTAATACAGTCAATAGAAAACCTAGGCAATTAACCTGTCCATCATTCCTCACCAGCATCCGTGGAATGTGTGCCCAAGGTGTGCCAGAGGTCAGCTTAGACCTCCTGACTCATCTGATACAGTGCAATTGATACTTTAGGCGTTTATGGGTGGCTGATACCTTTAGGCATTTATGGGTGGCTATTGAGCAAGGGAGTACTAATTTAAGGTTCACTGCTCTTCAGTGAAAATATTTCATAATAAAAGGCCAGGTATTGTACTTGTCTCATCTACACATAAATAGTCTGTGCATGTAGCTGGGAACTCATTTTAAGTTATTTATTGTGACACAGTATGGAAGAAGCCTGAGTTACTACCATCAATAGTAAAGTGCATTGTAAATTTTAATGAATTTACATTACAGACTTTTGTATTCTGGATGTTTTTACTTTGTTTAAAGTACTAGAAAACAAGTTTTACTGCTAGAGAAAACAAAGGTGAAATACATGACCCATAAAATGTTTGTATTCTACTGGAATTATTACTGGGATGGCTCAGGGGTTCTGGCAGTGCACAAAAATAGAATGAGAAGTTTTTATACAGCCCACTGTACTTCCAGTTAAGTTTCTCGGTGTTACCTCTTATTAAATGCTAGTACCTGTGTTTTTAAAAGTAAGAAGAAAAATGAAAGGTAACAGACAATTTTTGTTGTCGTAAAAATAAGCTAATTACCTAGATGAAAATCCATAGCAAATGTGTTGCCTTTAAAGACTATATTGCAGTTATTTTCTCCTGTCGTTACATTATGTGAGGTATATTTGTGTAGAAGATGGTTACCTTAGGTTTGTTCCATTTGACTGCCGCAGATGACTTTCCTCCTGTCTCCAATCCTTGATAATGTCTCTTCCCTTCCTTCCTCCTTATCCCCACCCCACAAATTTCCTTACAGGCTCGTCATGCAAGTGTGGTGTGTATAGATGATATAAGCATTGAGGTTTCTCAAAGTTTGTTTTTAGAAACAAGAACGAATGAGACATTTTCCACTCTGAGGGCCTCATGATGCAAATCATACTAAAGTTGCTTGGCTCCAGTCCAGAGTTTCATGTAAAAATGGGCATTCTAAAACTTACTGTGGTAGTTAAATTCTTATCCATGCTTGCTCACTTCTGAATTTTTTTCCTGTTATGGGTCACTTGCTCTTTTTCGTGTCTTTCCTCATAACCATCTTTGTTCTTGTCTTTGACAGTATGGGTGGCATATAAATGTATGTTAACAAGATTCTAAGTAGGTTTACATGTTCATTTTATTATTGAAAAGGTGTTTGGGTTCACAGATGGGCTTGGTATTAATAGCCTTCTAAACTCTATTTGCAGCACATTTTGTCAGTCACTGTGATGGGAGGGGGAAATAAAACAGAGAAGGAACACTGGCTCCTTCATGGTTTATCTAGTGAAAGCTAAATCATGACTTTAAAAGCAAGAAGTATTAACTTGTATTCTTAAGTCTTCAGCTCGCAACTGAGCTTTGCTCTAAATTGTGTTTAAACAGAAGTCACTATTACTATATTAGCTTTAAATTCTATTTGTCCTAACTGAAGCTAAAAATTCTTTAAATGCTGAAATATAGATTCATATATTATCTGACTGCATCCTCTTACAGTTTGACTCCTGTGATGTGACACAAGTAGTTTGTGTGTAATCAATCCTCTAATAGCCAAGTACTAAGATTTTATCTGATGATAACATTCTTTCCTGTCAGTATAACTATGCTTTTTACATGAATCATTTATAAAAAGCATGTCATTTGGTCAGCATCAGATGTTTAAAGGATTGATATGCTTAGACATTACTGTTGGAGATGCAGTCACTGACTCTGAGCACATTCCTATTTTCTTGCAGTGAAAGTAGAATTATTTACTTAAGTCTTCTCTTCTTTACATTTGCTGTGACTTGGTCAGTCATTTTTGTCCTGCCTTCTATGATTTCTCCTACTAAATACACTTTTTTCAGAAAATTTTGGAGGAAAATTTGTTCATTTGGTTTTTTTCTGTGGAACATGCTGTATCAGAGATTTCTGTCCCAGCTTAAATAAACAAATAAATAAATAAGTAAAGTGTGAGGGGAACCTATCCTAGCAACATAGATCAAACATTTCTTGTATATAAACTGTTATCTAGTACTGAAGTTTTAATGTTGTAACTTCAAAATGGAAAGATCTGATCTGTTTAGAAATAGTACACTCTTCACGTGAGTAGCATTTATTTAGAATCAGCCTTGTGGGGAAAAAAAAATCTCTGTTCTCCTGCTTCCTCTCTACCTTTTGTTTTTTAGTTGTCTGGTTGCAGCATATATTTGTCAGCCTTTTTTTCAGAGCAATAAAGGTCTTAAGGCTGCAGCCATCCTGTTTCCCATCAGCAAGAGTTTGCAGCTTTCTGTGTTTGTTTCGAAATAGGCAGAATTGACTACTGGATATTGTAATTCACACCAGTGTAGTTAGCAATGCTCTGGAGCTCATGTAACATAGAATCAGCAATTGCAGCTGGTGGATACAGTATCCATATCCTTTCCTGGTGTTAAGGAAGTAAATGTGTAAGAGATTTTATGTTTGGGGGTTTTGTTTGTTTTAAAACTAACTAAAATACAGAGCTCGGGGTACTAACAATGGTGCACGATAGACATAAATGACTGTTTTTTCCCCTCGCTCCTTGTAGGATTCTGCATTCTGGAGCATTGTGCATACATTTTTAGCCCTGTAAATGAAATGTGATCCTAATCACGAACTTACTTAAAGAAATAAAACTCTTATCTTGTGCCTCAGTTTTACCCAGATGGTCAATTTGTCTGCGTTCTCCTTTTAGCTTGAGGAGAACTTAGTAACACATCCCTCCTACCCCACTTCAGACAATGAGACTTTTTAGTAGAAAAGTGTTTCTAGTAGCTTTCCATTCACTTCCCACAAAAGAAGAGCAGTGTGCCCTGCATCTCTTCTGCCCAGCTTTTCTGCCTAGGACCTCTGGCTGTAGATCCTTGAAGGAACCAGTCTTGCTTATTTTCAGGGCTACCTAATTAAAGGTTTGCTGTGTGTAGCTATGGCATATTGTGTTCACATAAGTACATGGAGACCTACTTATAATACATTAATTAATTGTTTGCAAGACTTCTTACAGTGAAGCATTTGTTTGTTAGACAGTTGTTCTGCATGTGTTTTTGTGTAGAAGAGAGCTCTAGATTGTTTTTAGGGCTGGGATTTTTTTTTTTAATGAAATCTGAATGTGCATGTGATTTCTAGACTTTCTGAAAGTTCTGCTTTTGGAACTTTTTATTAATTAGAAGATTAATTTTAAGAAGTGGACACAGAAAAAGATAATGCATAGGACTGGCTGTAGATCTCTTCCCCTCACAGCTGAGAGAATACCCTCCTTGTAAAACTGTTCACTCTTATAAGCTGTGCAGTGGCTCAAATGTGAGAAAGAGGGTAGAGGATGTTTCTAAGCAAATGATTCTGCACTTTGATATCTAGGACTTACTTGTTGTTATGGGAAAGGTCAGACCATGGCAGTCGGAGTCACTTAATTAAATTACTGTAGCTGCTACGTAACATGCTGAGCTCACAGTGGATTTAGGACAGTTGAGTTGCATTTCCTGTTTGTCCCCAGCCAGTGTGTTCTACATCCATGGTCTTGCAGTTACCTGGGGCATTTAAACAGAGCTTGAGCACATCTGAAAAAGTAACATTTATCCTAAATCTAAAATAAAAGCAAATTCTGTTCTCAATAAGAAATGTAGTCCTACTGTGTCCATTATTCTGTTTTCCAAAGAGCAGTTAGAAAAAATTAGGGGAATAAGGTAGGCACAGATGCCTTCCCTGCTATGCACTTCAAGCAATGTGCAACCAGGATGATTCTGATGAAGCACATTTCCCGATCTTGGTGTGCCTAGAGTACAAAACTTGCTTTGATACACAATTGCATTAGGCTGATCTCAAAATCCCAAGAATAAACTAAGGCCATCAGAACACGTTTGTTCAAGAGACTAAGGACCAAATGATTCTACTTGTAGGTAGTAACGCAGCCTGATTCTTAGTTGCTGCCTTGTGTCTTTGTTACCTTTCCTGAAAGCCAGTTGCTAGTGTTTCTGGAGACATTTTGTTACCTGTTTTAGGAGAGAATTGGAAACACTGGTCAGACTAATGTAGCTGGTTAACTAAACCAGAAACCGATGATCATGGCAGAGACTGGATTATTTTTTAAAAATTAATCTAGTCTCCATTTTCCCCCTTTATTGAGTTGAAAAAAAAAAAAGGCAGGGGGAGGAGCTACTCAGTATCTGGATTTGTTGGAGTCTGCTTGTCAGTGTTGAGATGTGTATGGTTTTGAGCTTCCTATTCTTGAGGCAAACAAAATGTCTGAGATCTGACAAGGATTTTTATGGGATGGGTGTAGCAAGTCTCTTGGCGAGGTACTTCAGTGAACTCAAATCCTCAAAGTGCACCAGTAACTTCTCAGCCACGTATGAACCACAACCTGTAGTAGTTTTACAGGTCCTGTCTTAACTTCAAGTGGCAGAAATAGTTCTACATCCTCTGCCTCTGGTGGTAAAAGTGTAGGCTAAACAAAACTATTGAATCTGGATAAATTGCACTTTAAAACAAATGACGCCTGTCCCTTATGGCCGGCTTGTGTTACAAGCAATCACTTTATTCATGATGATCCAATGGTGTTGCTGTGAATGGGTAATATTTATTACTTTCATGTATACAATAGCTTTTCTGAAAATGACTAGATGCATGCCAGTTTCAGAGCTTTCTCAGAAAATAAAGTACACCTTTTTAGAGCTAGGTTTGAAAACCCTGTGGTGATAGAAACAACAGTTGGTGAAAAGGGAAAAATAATCTATTTGGTTTCTGGGTGTAAACATGAAACCAGTAAGTGTAAATAGTAGAAAAAGTCTTCTCAGACTATTTCTATGTGTCTGTGGTGCTCTCGTCTTCTTAGTGAGCAATACTGAATAAAGTTAGTATATCTTAATTTAAAACCAGTATTCCCTCTGGGTTGTTTTTCTTTGGCTTTTACAAATTTATTTTTATTTCTTTATTTTTGTTCAAATAACCTGTAAGGTACTATTGTAGAGACTGTGCTCTGCATTGGCAATTTTTCATGTTTTTTTGTATAAAGAGTGTGTTCAACTTGATTATGAGAACTGGAAATGGTACAGTGATGACTCACATGTATATAGGAAAGAAAGGGTTGCTGTTCTCATAAGATCCAAGTCTTGTGAAAGTGTCCAAAGCAGCTATGGATGTCCCAATCAACCAGAGATTTAGTTAAACGTTTAGGAAGATAAGCAAGCATGTGAACCATGAATTGTTTTGACTCCCTTCCCTTCTCTAGTGCTTTGGATACAAATAAACAGTATCTAGTGTTTTTTAGAGTCGTTGTTTATTCCATCAATTCTGTTTATATGGTGCTGACTCTAATTTAGAGTAACTGCTATAATCTCTTGGAGGAGATAGGAACTGATTAAATAGTGGGAAATTGATACCTCTATTTACTTTTTGCCCAGAGAGAGCGCCTTATGTCTGTAATAAGGGATCTGTGGGAAGAGGCCAGAAGTATTAAGTTTAGCAGTGGCCCTCACATAGTGACTCAGTGGCTGTAGCCACTGATGAATAATAAACTGTAGCCAAAAGTTACCTTGGCTGCTTTTGGCTTTTTTTTCTGCTCACCTAAGCACCATGCTGAATATTGCCAGACATGCCTGGTTGATGCATGTGATTGATCTGTATCTCTTTATTCTTTAAAATACCTTGAAGACTTTCTTATATTTAAAGTATCCTAGCTCTTCTTGGCATATCAACTTTGTTCATTACTAATGCCAGTGCTACTACGGGCCAAGTCTTTAGATAATCCATTCTGTCTCAGCGGACCATGGTATACCTGAAAGTAAGGAAAAATGCTCACAAAAGAATTTGAGGTACGGTTGTTCTTACAGATGTTTGTCTGATCTCAGCTTCAGGTATGTAGCTTGTTTTGGCAGTGTTTTACTCAGTCTGGCTAGATTAAAATCACATATTTGTTCATGTTTGTAAGGCAATAGTGTTGCATCAGTCATTTTGATTAACCATTTCTGATTATACAAATAATGTAGTGGTACTTCAAATTCTCTTAGAATCTGAATCAAGCCATGTGTGTTTTTGGGCAGTCCCCTTCAGAAGAAAAGTTCCAAAATGGTGTTAGATTTTCCAGCTTGAATTGGTAATGACAAATCAGAGTACCTCAGGGCAAGGGTGCTGCTGATGGTAGTTTAGCAAAAGGAATTACTCTTGAAGTCCTTTGTTAGCTGTGGTGGTGTTTTGCTGGAAGACAATGTTGCCCTGAGGAGGCTCATCTGCCTGGAGAAGAGAGTGCTTAGGGTGGAATCTTATCACAGAATTCTAGTACTTGAGGAGTGGCTATAAAGAAGATGAATCCTCTCTCTTCACAAGGAGCCATGTGGAAAGAAGCAAGGAGCAATGGGTACAAGTTGCACTATGAGAGGTTTCATCTCAATATAAGAAAATTTTATACAGTGAAAATCATTCACTGGAACAACTTCCCCAGAAATGAGGTAGAGTCCTCCCCACTGGAGGTTTTAAAGATGCAATTGAACGAAGTGCTAAATAATCTTATCTAGGTTTCCTTTCCCATGTAGGGTTGGACCAGATGATCTCTTGAGGTTCCTTCTAACCTGGGCTGTTCAATGATTCTGAGATTGGTTCTATGATTGAATTGCTCTGGGACCTTGCATTCTAATGAGAGTTAATCTCCCTTCCTCTCCTCTCTGTCCTGTGCCTTTCTAAGTAGGGGTCGCCTCAACACACATCAGCATTACTGCAATTCCTACCCATGAAGCCAGTGTGCAACTCATGGCCAACCCAGGAGGACTGTAGTCAGTCTATTGCTTTTTCTTGGTCAAAGTGGTCCTCCCTGCAAATTCTTGAATCAGTACTGTAGCCTGACTGATACTGACAGTGGGTCTGAGCCATTCGCCAGTCATTTCACTTCATTTCCTAGCCATAACTTTCTTTGAAATTATGAGTTTTTCATAAATGAAGCTGTAAAGAACAAAGTGAAGAAAAGCAAAAATAAAATTCAGAACAAAAACAGGGAGCACAATTCAGATTCTAACATCTACAAATTGATTTGATTTCTTTCCCACTAGATCTGGAGATCAGTTTCAATTCTTCATTTTAATTACCAGTTTTTCTACATCTGTTTAGAATACTGACACTATGTTGTGAACTAGTGGCAATGCTAGAAAACTTCTTAAAAAGTTAAAAAAGCTTCTCATTCTACTAGAAGCTGTGTGGTCTGGCTCTGCTCCAATACAAGTCTTGTTACTTGTCCTGAGACACACAGTTAGAAACATACGTTTGTCTTCATCATTTGAAATACAGTCCACTAATTAGTTGACGTCAGTTTTGGTTTGGCAATTTGGCAGTGAGAAATGGCTTTTCAAAGCATGAGAGGAAGCTTAGCTGTTCCCTTCAGGTACCAAACCAGAGTTATCTAGGCTTTGCTGATTAAAGGAAACCATCCATATGCTGAATCCTTTTACTTGCAGTTAATTACAGCCGTATGGAAAGAAACCTTACATCATCCCTCATAGATACACTATCCAGTACTGCAGGCTGAGCAGACCCAGGAATGTATTTTAATTGTTAATGGAAGGTTTAGTACTTCTTACAAGCTGGAAATGCCAGGAAATAATTGGTATCTCAGTTCATGGGAGTGTTTATGGTGTAGATGGCCCTCACACAAACTCTAAACAGTCTGAACACTAATGCAGGAAAGACCAATTTACATCAGTACTTAATGCTAGTCTATACTTAGCTCTTCCTTGTGTTTCCCATGAGTGCAATTCACAGTGAGAGCAGCAGGAATGAGTACTGCTGATGGAAAGACACTGGAAGTATTATTTTTAAATTTGATATCAGAATATCAGAATTTGTAGAAAATCTTAAATGATGGAAACATCTAGAGCACTTTATCTCTACATGGACTCTTTGCTTGAGTGTATATCATGAGCTGCATGTTGTAGGTTTGCAGTAGCCACCTTTAGATTTGGGCTGTGGCAGAAAGGCTGCAGTCACTGCTGTAAGGAGGTGTGTTCCTCTTGGTGCAGAAGTCCACATGGCAACTGACACCACGGAGGGATGTCTGAACTTGCCTTCCAATAGAGGGAATGAGAGCTGGGAAACGGGGCTTAGAGGGCATAAGGACAAAAAATCATAGGAACATTCTGGAGGGACTTCCTTGGTAATTTATTGCAAGTTGCCCCAGGATACAGCTATAGAGAGAATGACACATTGCAGAGTTGGAAAGTAAGTTGAGGTTGTTGTCCACACTTGATTATGAATAACAGTTTTTTCACTGCTAGAATTGTTTTCAGTTCCAAACATATGCTACTGCAGCAAGACTTGTCATCTATTTTCACAGAGCTGCAGGATGGTTGAGATTAGAGGGGACCTCTGGAGGTTTTGAAAGGGAGAAGAGCTAGGGTGAGATGATTTGTGTGTTCTCTTTCTTTCCTTTTTGAAGAAGAATGTGATTAAAAGCTTGTATCTGCAACTTGTCTAGGCTTACAGAAATCAAGCTTTTTCTTTTTTTATGAAACAGTGGCTCTACATACAGCAAGACCAAATAACTAGCTTTCTTACCAAATCAGTTGTCACAAAATTATTTTTTAAAGTATGGATTGCTTGTTCACATTGTCCTTTAATGAAAGAGTCAGTAGCATCATCTCGCAGCTTTGTGCGTGGCATGGTTACAGGGGTTGAACACCAATGTCTTCAAGAGCAGCTGTAAAACCAGGGGATACTGAGATCACTCGTGGTTGAATCTGTCAGCTTTCAGAACTGTCTTGCTGCTTCTTGATCCTAAGACTCTGATTCTGTTAACTGAGAATTTAGTTTGGCAACCACTGTCTTTAGTTTTACCTCTCTTACAACAGTTTCAGTGCATCTTGCAGTGTTGCTTCAGTCCTCTTCAAGTTTTTCTCCCATTCCCAAAGTCACGACCCTTGTGCTATAGCTGCTGTTAGTCAGTTGCATAGCTAGAAAAGAAAACGAAAATCCTGTGGCGTGTGCATGACTACAGTGGCCATGCCTTCAGAAATGGGAAGCTGATACGCTCCAGAGTTTGTTTACTGCAGATTTGATGATCCACAAAGATTTAGGAAATAAGGCTTTTTTTAGTAGTTCCTACATTCTACCTTTCCTGCAAGTAGCAGTGGTGGCTGGGCTCCTCTCAGACAGGTCGTGGGTCCCAGCAAGACCTGCGTGGAGCTGGGGACAGCTGCCACGCTTGTGAGGTCTGGGCATTAGCAATCTTTAGCCTGTCACTGCTATTATCAAGTAACTGGTCCAGTTTCATTGCTGCCATCTACGGAAACTTGAGTTTTCCACCTTGCTGAGCAGACTAGGGGGAAGCACAGATTTGCAGATGAGGTCTGAAATGCCACCGTATCACTAAAAATAATAACAAAAAATTTCCTCTCCTCTTCCTCTCCACCCTGCTTAAATGTGGACTTCCAAAATGTATATATGTTTATTTTGTTTTTTAAAGTTCAACTTCTTGTGCAGCTTTAGTGGTCCTAACTAATACTCTTTCTGTAGCTATTAATTCTTTCCCTGCTGATATATTTGAATTATGTCTCTGATACAGCTCTTTCTGGTACCTCCTGTTTTCTGAGAAGTAGTGCATGAATGTGTTTAGCTTTTTTGTGCTGTGTTTAGTACAAAATCAGATGTTCTTTCTTTGTGATAATGAAAATTTCTGGATATATTTCAGAAAAGCCTTATGATTTAAAATTTGCGGGGGAAAGAGTGGTCTTATTTGCTAAATTTAATTTGAAAAGTGTTTATTACAAAAAAAAAAGAGCCTTCTCTTCTAGTGCTGGTTAAATGCTTTAGAAATTTCAGGGTTTATTACATACTTGGGCAGAAGGCAAAGCATATTTATTCCTATAACTAATATTGAAAATATTCATAGAATAAAAGAACCCCACAGTCTACTTTGATATGTTATATATAGGACTGAGTGGGCACCAATGAAATATGATAATTTTTACAGTGGTCTTAATGACCAACTCTTTTTATTCTTCTAAGGTTTGTATAATTTTACACTTGTTTTAAAAAATGTCTTTTCCCCTTCCCCTCTTAAAGGTAGAGACCTGTGGGTTCTTGTTCTGGGAAGGTTTCCAACCCATCATAAGATTGGCATTCCAGAGTTCAAGTATGTTGCTAATATGCATGGGGATGAGGTACGTTTCAATTTTTGCAATGTCATTTATACCAAATACACTTACCAGAGGTTTAGAGTGAGCTTCTCTCAAGCATGTGCTCCTTATTATTGAGGTATGTCATAACTCAAGGAAGACAAAATATGTGTGTATTTATTGAGGAATTTTCAGAATAAAGTTCCCTTGTTTTGGTGGAAGGGCCTTAGGAGATGTTACATCATGGTGAAGAGTCCAACAACCCTACACTCAAGACCTCTAAGTAGAGAGCTTTGTCTTCTCCAAGTGAATAAACCCAGAGTCTTTAAGTTTCCCAGCAATGAGTCAGATGCAGTAGTTTGCTTGTACATTGTTATTGCCTAGGCATGAAATATATGACTGATAGAACTCTTCAAATACATCCTAAGATTAAATAATAATTGCTGTGAAGCATCAAATTATTTATTGTCGGAAGAAAATTTATCTTGGGAACCTTAAGCTAGGAACAGCTAGATTCACCTGAGATAACACAGAGTACAAAAGAAAAAGCAATGCCAGAACAATAGACTTGCTCTGGGAAGAATGCCCACTTATTAATGATCAAGGAGAAATTATGATTATGAGCCTACCTGGTGCAGTACTTGAACCTGAATCAGAAAGAATCAAAGCTTAACTGTCCTTTATAGCACTTCTTTGCTTTATATTTCTTTTATTCTTTGGCTTTACCTGATTATATTAGTCATCTTCAGGATAAGTTTAAACTGCGCAATATGTTTTTATGCAGTCTTTCATGTGAAGGTTAAATAATTTTAACAGGAGTAGTAAGGTATATACGTATATATATGTGCTAGGCTGTGATTTCCCAAAACTGAGAAAGCTAGATACTGTAGAAAGTGTATCTTGTGCAAAGGGTAACATGTCACGAGTTACTGCTGTGTGTGAGCGCTTGCACGCCTACAGGCACTTGTGACATTACGTGCCAAGAATTTTCCCGAAGTTAGACTAGTTTCACCTTGTTCGACACTGGCCTTGCTCAAAGTGCTGCTGGGAGTTTGACTGCTTGGGAAGTTAACTCTGTGTAGGAGGAAGCTGATTCATGGTGTCAAATGGGTACATTTCTTACTGGGTGCCCAAGATAGGGTTTGCAGCCCCTGGAACCTGCTGTGTGTCACCAAGGCATCTAGGAACTGAGGCTGCAGTCCCTGTGGACTGCTGAAGGGGATTGCAAGCCTGTGACTGCAGATCATCCAGCTTTGATGGGGAGGAGGTGGAGGGCAGGATATGATCTCATCTGGAATGGGCTGGCTTGCAAATCCAATATTGCTGGACTGCAAAAGGCCACACATACTGAAGTCTCCACAAGGAAGTACCCCTGTCATTATCACTGCCCAGCTGGATATGCATAAAGAGCTTTGACCATAGAAACACACGTTGTTTGCACATCCACAGAGCTGAGAGTTGCTGAGGATTGGCAACTCGGATCACTGCCTAGGATCTACATTTTTTATTGACTTCATGAAGAAGTGAGGCAAGATTTTCTTTTAAAGTCAGACACAGTGCCAGACGGTCTGAGCAAAGTTGATCCTCGAGCTGCCTGGCTAAGGCGTTCAACATTCCATTTGTTTGTCAGACCAAGCTCACACCTAGGGAACATTCCAGAAATAGAGCTATTCCTCCTTTTCAGGCCCTCATGATGATTTTTGCTGTATGCGGATTTTTTTGGTACATACAGGTAACACACAGTTGGTGTTTGGGGTTTTTTTTTTATCTGATCATAAATGTATTTCAGATGGCAGGAAATTAATTCCTCATATAGACGAGCATTGGAGAACTTGAATATTTTTCCCCATAATCTAAGATTCTGCTGGACTAGTCACTGGGGATAGATTCAGCTACCCCTACAATACACATAGCTTAAAGATAAGCTTTGCACTAGTTATACAAGCTTCAGCTTGCCTGCCAGAGTCTTTCATAAATTGAAATTGTGGGATTATGGCTTCATTGATCCAGTCAGGTCTTTTGTGTTTCAGTGATGTTTTCCACAAAAGATACAAAATGAGAAGTTCTGTTCTCAAGTGTTGTTTGGTGATGCTGCCCTTCTAACCTGTTATGATCACACATATGATGCTTAACTTTGACTCAGCTGGCCCACTGCTCCAAAAACTAAAACTTGGAGTAGAACCTGAATTACATGTGTGTGGGCTGTTCACACATGCTGCTGGAAGAAAATCTAGGTTATTTGGAAAGCTGCCCAATAGGGAAGTTCTAATAAAGTAATGTAAGTACACAGTACCATGAGAGGAGTAATTTTTTTCGGAACTGAAAAGATTTATTTTTTAAGTAAGTTCATTTTTCTTGATACTCTAAGACATAACGAGCCAAGATTTAAAAGATTTTCATTTGTGTTCACTGTTGCCAGATAGAGTGAACTTTTGCCCCAGATCCACTGAGAGGCAACAAAAAACTTCTCCCATTCTTTATGTCGTCTGTATGAAGCTGATACCATTTTTAGCAGTACTTGTTGTTTAACCTGAGCCAAATTAAACTGATTTAAGCTAACTTTAATCAAGATGGCAGTAATTGACTGCACAAAATGCATAAGCCTGTGAAATGTTAATAAAGTCTGCAGGGGGAAGGTGAGGGAGAGGTTGCCTGATCTTCTGGGGCAACTCCCATTCTGAATTAGACAGCAGCCTCTCAAGTCCCAGTCTTGTACTCTTACTTGAAAGATCTTCTCTTTCTAAGTCACACATTGCTCCCTGGGGAAGAACTCCTCCTGCTTAACATTGACCGCAACCAAACCCACAAATACTCCGGAGTCATAAATGGAGCAAAACCATTTGGACCCTCTGCGCCAGTGACTTAAGTCCATTCTATACAACTGAACAAAGAGGATCTAGTTGGAAGGCTGGTCCTGGACCATGTATGTCACTGCAGGGAAACCCTTTAAGGAGAAGCACATCTGAACAAGCTGTAAATTTCCTGTGTGTTTCTGCTTTCCCCCTTTAATGTATCGAGTATATGACTTTAACTTTCTGCAGTTGTAGTGTAACTGGACCATCACAAGATAAACTCTTTCTCAGGATGGCAGTGCTGATATCAGTCCTTTTCTTTTAAAGTGTCCACTTCTGATCACTTTATTTTCTCAGTATATAAAATAACAACAATGCAAATAATATTAAATACAATCATTTATTTGTAATTAACAATAATTTATTTATAATATAAATAAAACACTAATATAAATAAAATAATAATATAGTAGTATANAGTAGTATTTTTACTCTTTCACTGTGTGAAACTGAGCCTATACTGGTAAGTCTGAACTAGCCTACGTGAAAGGATGTGTTTATCTGCTGCCTTATCTTGTGAAATAAGTTAAAGCAACTCTACCCTCTTTTCTATGTCATCATAGATGTAGTCATATCCACAGTAGGGTTTCCTGAAATATTAGGGCTAAGTGAATAAGGGCTGGACTAGATTTGTTTGTGATCAATATAATGGAACCTTAAAAAAACACCAAACAATAAACTAATGAGTCTTGTGTAGAATTTCTTACTCTTATTTCTAAAAAAATAGTAGAAGCCGCATTTACACTATCAAAATACCACTGTGGAAAAAAAGCTATTTTTTTATCATCCAATTGCACAAAAACAATAGTGCATATACTGCACAACTTTCTATAAGGAATTGTAAGTCCATATTCCCATGTCCTCAGTCTTGTGTGATTTGCTCTAGGAAAAAAAAAACCGCTATTAATAAAAAACAGTTATTGTATAGTGAACTATTTTCCACCTAGCTTCAATATTAGCTGATGTGATGTGAAAAAGGTCAGAAGCACCAGAGATTTCAAAATTCAAAACAATCAAATCTCAATGCTAACAACAGACTTTGAAAAAAGCTGGATGTTGCTGAGGTCTGTTTCAGCACATTTTAACACTGCCTGCTGCAGTTACTTTTTTCCTTATCTTTCTTCACACTCTTCTGAGTGGGAAAAGAAAAGGCTATCCATATCTCAGCCAGGTAAATCCTGAAGCCGGTGGAGTTTGTCCAGTTGGTAACAACTTGTGCCAGTTACCAGTTCAAAAGCATTTCCTTGAGTGATAAACCAGAGAGCTGCACTTCCCTGTCATATATGTGGTATTTCTCAGATGTCCATAGCGATTGCTGCTGTAGAAATGAAGGGATGTGTGCCAAACTATTGGCACAAGCAGTCACTTCAGCGCTGGCGTGTTTTAGCCAAGAAGGACAGCCCCAGTGGGGTGTGCCCTAGCGGTGCATGATAATTAGTGCAGTACAAGTGTTAAAAATAACATCTTGCAAGTGTGGCATTTCAGTGGGAAACCAGGCTGGCCTACTGCTCACACGCTGCTTCCTTAGGTGGGGTTGTGCCTGGTATGCTGAACCTGGCCTGTGGAGCAGCCAGGGCTGGAGCAAGGAGCCAGGCAAGGCTGTGTTGCCCTGAAACAGGTCCTACCTGATGGTTTGGATCTTTCTTTCAACATCGTTCAGCTTAAAAACTAGGCCATGTTTAAGGAAAGAATTTTCATAATAAAAATGGGCAGAGTCCATCCACCCATAGTCCCCTGGTATTAGGTCTCTATCATGTGGTAACAGCACTGTTCTAAACCCAGGGCTGATGCAGTAAAGTGTTATAGCACAGGTGCAATTGGACCTAACCTTAATCTCCTAACTGGCTGCCTCTGTGGCTTCTTGAGTAATCCTGTGGCAGCTGAGCAGGGTGCTGACACAGCCCTGCCAGCAGGCAGAGTCAGGAAGTTTAAAGGATTCGTGTACAGAAGCAGCAGTTGCGCCCTTTTCTACAGCAGTGATCCATGTCCTGACACATGCACGCTTCCTCATTCAAGGCTTCTCCTGAGGATCACTGAAAGCCTTTCCTGCTGACTTTCTCCCTTTGGGGCACAGGAGGAAGCTGACATCTGGAAGTGCACAGAGAAACTTGATGTCTAATTGTATCCCTAGAGGTGGGAGAAAGGGATTTCCTTTGCTTTTCTGTCACTCTTCGTGTGAAGTACAATAGCACAATCTACTTTGGCATCTCATCTCCCTTGGGATACTGCAATCAAAGCTAAATGTTCATGTCCTCTCGAAGCCCCAGAACACATACACGCTGTCCTCTGCTCTTCTCTCTATCTTCATATTAAACCTGAGGCTGGTAAAGGTGTCTGTCCTCGTCTTTACTGTCAGCAACCTACCTTCAGTGTGTCTAGATCCTTTATTTGAGGCTCTAAAATAAAACTAAGTGACTCATAACTCTTATCCATAGACACTCCTGACCTCTGTAGTAACAGGGTAAAGCTTGGCTGAGCAGCAGATGCTTTCCAAGGGCTTGATCAAAACTTGGCCTTGAACTTGAACTTTCCCAGAAACAAAAACTTTCCCTCAGCTATTTCCAGATGTGCTTTCCCAAGCAATGCAGGGTGCTCTGGACCAAAACAAAACCACCCCTCTGTTAGCACACCAAAACAGTGGTAATAAGTATATTCTTCTCTCACAGTGTAATCACCCAAATGCCAGCACTCTTATGATAATCTGAATTGCCTAATGTCCTGAGTACAGCAACAGCTATACCAGGAATCCTATAAAATAGTTTGTAAAATACTGTACATGTAAGTAAATCTGGGATTAACTTTTAATTGCAAAGAATATAATTTGTGAAAATCTGGTCATCTTTCATTCTTTGTAAACCTTGTTCTTTTCTACCACATTCTTTTGTTACTTTTCTTTTTTCCCCTTTCTGCTCCTGCTTCTCTACCCTTTCCTTTTGGCACTTATTTTGGTCAGGCACTGAAGAGAAGTGCAGTAGGAGAAGAGCACTTTCCCAGGTTCTCCAGGCAGCAGTCCAGTCTCGTCTGTAGTTCAGCTGTCTCTGTGGTAGAGCTGTTCTTGCTGATTCTGAGTCTGGTAACTTCATCTCCCATGCCCAGGGCCATGAGTTGGCTGATTTCTCTCCTCTCCTGTCCTCTCCTCTCCTTTTTTCCCCCACCCTTATAATGTTCCCAAGATGTCTATCACCCTTTTCAAGAGCTGCCTGTACAAGACAGGTTCTGTTGCATCCCTTCTTAAGTTTCACAGAGTATATTTATCAAACCTGCAGAGCAGTCTGTTTTCACATACTCAGGTGCTGGTTTAGATCTTGTTGTGGTATACCAGGCTTTGTTCTTGGAGATAACTTATCTCCACTTTATCTCTAGAACTCATCTACTTGCAGGTCTTGGTTTGTTCCCTTTCCAGATGGGGTTTAGGAACCCTAAAGCACCCTTGAGGCATGGGTCACAGTGCTGTGGAAAGTGCTCCTGGAAAGTATGGTCCAGTGAACGTTAGCAGTGGTTTCTGGGGTAGAATAGAATTGTCCTTAACTCTGGATCTGACATTATTTTGCCTAAAATCTGATAGACTAAAGAGAGACATCAGCTTTCATGACTTACACAACTTATATGAACAAAAATATGTGTTTAGCTTTTTCTCTGCCACTGCCTCTCCTTGATCTAAAGTCTGTATCCAAATGTCTTTCCGTGTCCTTTTCTAAGGATTTATTTGGTTTCCCCAATGCGCATGCTCATGACATTAAAATAAAGCAATGTAACAGAAGTATCTAGGTGGCCTCTTTGATCTTGTGTTAATATTGACTTCCCATAAAAGAGGATCAACAAGAAAAAATCCTGCTCTGTGGCATCCTGGAAAATGTGGCAGACTTGTCCTCCCTTCCTTCTGAAGCACCGCTGCCAAGTGGTGCCGCACAGCACTGGCACTCGTGTGCAGGGTCACTGAGGCACCAGCACAGAGCTGGGACCCTGCAGTGGGACTGAGAAAACACAGTGGAGTGTTCCCAAGCCTGCATGATGTTTATCAGGCAGCTTTAGTTTTTGTTATAGCTGTTCCTTACCATGCAAGATTTAAGCAGTGCATCTGACACAATCAGTTTCGCATTATACAAAAAGGTCTGATTGATCTGGGTTTAAAACCCTTGTGAAAACCCTCCAGTGATTCCTTTAATCTATTCAGTTGCTTTAAATATATTTAGGGGAGGGCATAAAACAAAGTAGTGTGGATCAGTGTGCTCTCATATGCCTTGTATGTCTGTGTAGTCCATAAGAAAAACCTGGAAGTTCAAGGCGGTGGATCTTTATTTATTTATTTTCTTCTTCTTCTTCTTCCATATCAGACTTAAAATAAAATCTGTGCTTCTTTACACAGACTGTTGGGAGAGAAATCCTGCTCCATTTGATAGATTTCCTGGTGACCAGCTATGGACGTGACCCAGTTATTACCCGGTTACTCAATAATACCCGGATTCATATCATGCCAACGATGAATCCTGATGGATTTGAAGCTACAGAAGTGCCTGATTGTTATTACACACGAGGAAGGTGAGAGTGGGAGAGGTAAAATAAATGGGTGGGGAGTAATAATCGCAGCTAGCCAGAAAACTGAATCACACTTGGTGGAGAGCAGAGTCTACAGGATGTGCTAGGGCTAATTTTTGCCTGTGCCCTTCTGAAGATGCAGTGTTATGGCATAGAGTTTCTGGAACACTGAGTCAGTCTGATGTTTATATGTGGTGCGGCCAGAAAAAATTGGTCAGAATGGTGTAATGACCTCACCTTTTAGGCAGGAGACCCAGATTGCAAATAGAAGCACAATTCCCTATTTTGTAGCACCTTCCGAGTGCTACAGGAAAAGAAGGAAAATTCCACCCACAGGGATCTATTTCAATTGGAGAATTCTGTAACCCTTCTTAATGAGAAAAGGTGTGTCTAAGCTTGTTGAATGGACTTTAGCAATGTGTTTAAAAATCATGTTGAATGTGGATTTAGTAAGAAGGGGGAGTTACACAAGCAGAGCTGGCTATAATAGGTTCTTTGCTAATAGCGACGGTAGGGAAAAAAACCTTCACAGAAGAAAATATAACTTGGCATTGCATCCTGTGCTATTTTTGCATTTGTTGTTGTGACTATTGCAGAGACCAAAAAGGGGATGAAAAGCTTAACAAGCTAGAAGAGGGAAAGAGACAGTGAGAGAATGGGAAGAAACACCCAAAGGACAGATTTGGAATGTGCAGAAAAAGCAAATCCATGAGCTAGAAGTTCTCTTGCATCACTGGCCTTGGCAACATCAGAAACAAGTTAAAGAAAGTTTAGGTAGTTTAGTTCTTTAGGTGACCAGTGTAGGTAATCCTTTTTATTAAGAAAAAATGTATTCCTCAGCAAATAGATGGGACTTGTATGGAGGTGGATATTTTTTATCCCCTCACTGTCAAATAAAGGGGAGTTAACAGACTGAGCTCAAAAATTATCACAGTCAATGGTGAATACCCTCTTCATTCCTGTACTGACCTATCTGAGAGAAAAAGCAAGAGAGCATTTGAACAGGCTGGGCATTAAGGTTCAGGGAGAATAAAATGTATCCTGTGTTTGACTCCATTTTTTTGAGAGTGAGAACGGCCCAAGGGATACAGCCATTCAATAGTTACCTTGGTCTTCTATACAAGCAGGAAAAACACATACAGGAGGAGGATAAAGTCCTTCTGGTTTGGCTCTGGTTTTTCTAATTCACCTTTGAGTAGGTGTGCATTCTATGTGCAAGTTAAATATTCTGTTTCCACTTAGAATTGTTTTATTGTGGCCTATGAAAATTCCAGTGCTGCCAGAAAGCAAACTGAAGTCCATCACCGTAATGCTTGAGAAATAAAAAATGGCCATCTTCCCTATTCTCTGAAGATACTAGCACACCACAGATCTGAAGTACTGGGAGGGTGGTGATGTGGAAGCATCCACAGGCAAAACAGTAATGGGAATGTCTTCTCTCTTTCTAAGGTACAACAGAAATGGAGAAGATCTGAACAGAAATTTTCCTGATGCCTTTGAAAATAACAGCGCCAGAATTCAGCCAGAGACTCGAGCAGTAATGGACTGGATAAAAAATGAAACATTTGTTCTCTCAGCAAACTTGCATGGGGGTGCCCTGGTTGCCAGTTACACCTTTGATAATGGTAACCCAGGTAAGCTGGTGACAAACCCTGTTCTCCCATAACTGACTGGGTTTAGGAACATTGGCTGTACCAAAGCAAAATTTATAAGGGTTCCTGCAAAGTTCTAGCTTTTGAGCTGGGATGGGCAGAATTTGATAAACCCCATCAAAATTCACTGCCTAATATGGCCTTTTGGGAGATGTTTATCCTACATGTAAGCCAACACTCTGTGTTTTACCACTAATGAGAGTTGCACAATGGCTATCTTCACTCTGCAGTTACTGGCTCTTTGAAAGGCTATAGCAGATCTCCAGATGATGATGTCTTTATTCACCTGGCAAAAACCTATTCTTCCAACCATGCCAGCATGTACAAAGGGACAGGGTGTGACAACAGTCAAACCTTCCCAGAAGGCATTACCAACGGGTACTCTTGGTACCAGCTGGAAGGTAAGAGTGTCATTGATATTTCATTCAGCTGCTCCTGGTAAGATGTTTTCTCACTTTCTCCTGCCATCTCTGATGATGAAAGGGCAGTGATTTTAGTCAGAGTAGAGGGCTGATGAGGGAAGCAAGTCAACTCATTCATGCAGATTCTGTGAGCAGGACCTGGGTGTTTTCAGACTCTTCCAGCCAGCAATTAACACAAGTGAATGAGGCAGTCGCTGCTGTTTGCCTGCTTCTGTGCCCCTGCTTAAGGCCTGCAGTAGCTGTATACATTACATACATGTGCACACACTGCTTGGCATCAAGATCTTCTCCTTTCAGAAAGAAAACCAATCTTCTATTCATATGTCATCCATTTTTTAATGTTTAATTACTGAAAGAAAAGTTTTCATTATTGTTTATGTGTAGTCAAATAGAATATGGGGCTTGTGCACTTTGTATGTTGTTTTCATTGTATTAAAAGACTTAAAAGGGTCTTGGAATGGCTTTGGCAGTGGCAAATCCTATGCCAGCCTATCTGTCCCTTTTTAGTTGGGAGAGCTTGAATGAATTGAAGTCAAAGACCCACCCTTTCTCAGCCACAGTCATCATCATTTCCAAAATGAAGTATGCTTCAGAAAACAACACTCTGTGAGTAACTAGAGTAAATAATTAAGTTGGTTTTTCACAGGAGACAGTAAATACAAGTGTGGCATTGAGGAATAATTTATCTGAATTACTTTTCTTACAGGTATGATGCAAGTACCAACATTTTAACTCTCCTATTTGTCTTTTAGTTTGACCTTAGTGATTCTTTGCAGCTGAAAACGCTTTTATTTCACTTTTAAGGTGGAATGCAAGATTACAACTATGTCTGGGGACAGTGTTTTGAAATTACACTAGAGCTGTCATGCTGTAAATATCCTCCAGAAGATGAGCTGGGAAAGTTCTGGAGAGACAACAAAGTTGCTCTGATCGAATATATCAAACAAGTACACCTAGGTGGGTATGCAAATGGGGGCAGAGTGAAAACTGAGGCCAGCTTAGAGGGAGCTCCTCAGCAGCCTGGGTCAGTGTCACAGCTCACAGGGGAGAGATTTGGTGTTAACTTGGGAGCTTCTGAACGAGAAGTGCTACAAAGCCAGGGATTGGTCAGGCAGGAGAACTTAAAAGTGCATCAGGCCAGGGGCTACTACAGGTGTGCTGGGGCAGGAGCAAGGGACAGGCCTTGGGGGCTGTCTGACCATGCACTCCTCCCCTACCCTCATTCTCCTGAGCAGCCTTGGGATAATCATTTATTTCAAAGGTCTCTGTGTATGTATGCCTCAGCACTAGTGTCATGGGTCTTTGCTGCCTAGATTTTGTAAATGTGAAAGGCTTCTCTAGGTGTGATCTAACTTCACATGTGGAAGAGAACTGCTGCTTAGTGAAGCTGTGGTGCTTTACAATGAGTTTAAGGGTTTGCACAAACCTGTTGCTTATCTTGCATTTTGTTGCCCTAAATATCTGACTGCTATTTTTTATCTCTGCTTAATGGCTGTGCTGCCTTGAAGATGGTGCGTGGGAATTAAGGGAAACTACTTCATAAGCAGACATTGTTGGTATTCTGCCTTTGGGAAGTACTAGACAAGAAGCTGACTTATTTTAAATCACAAACNCATGCAAAAACTGCCAAACCTGTACTGGAGATTGAAGCCCTTCAGTAAAGGACATACAGTAAGTGTGTATGATACCTTCAGCAAATGAGATTTGGAAGAGGAGATTACAATACTGCTTTCTAACTTAACATGAGGGTAAACTATTAACAACAGCCAAGGATTTTCTGGTTCAATTCCCCTGAGCAAGGCCAAAGTCACTAGTGATAATATTAGATGTGCTGAAATGTGGTGAAATAGCCTTTGAGTGCATCCAGCAACAGAACAGTCCGCCTTTCTCAGAGAAGGAGGCTCACCAGTTACAGTTCATGATCTTTCCCTCCTCTCCCTTTTCCATAGGTGTCAAAGGCCAAGTTACTGATAAGAATGGGAATCCTATTCCTAACGCCATCGTGGAAGCCAAAGGAAGGCCACATGTCTGCCCCTACAGAACAAATGAACAAGGGGAATACTTTCTTCTCCTTTTGCCTGGGACATATGTGATCAATGTGAGTATGCAGCCTTACTGAAGTATTGTTTCTAATTGCATTGAGTTCCTGAGCACAGTGAGACTGCAGCCTTAGAGGTGGGTGAGCTGAACTGCTCAAGTCATAGAATAGATAGGAGGTGTAAAGACTCTTTAGCAGACTTTAAAAAAACTATGTATTTTAATATTAGTCAGCAGAAAGGAATTTTTTTGATACAGTCCTCAATGTCCAGAGATAAACACTCCTTGGACCTTGATGGTGGAGCCAGCTGGGATGAGCATCTGGAGCAGGGCAACAGGAGCTTGAGGTGTTTGAAACAAACCACAGAGCTCTTGCAGGGTGAGAGGGTGGAGCCTGGGATCCGCAGCACAGGCTGACACCACCATGGGTGACTGTCATTTCCTTGTGTCAAAATGGTTTCTCTGTGGAAGTCCAAAGAACATCCATGCCCTGTAGGCTCTGCCTGCTGCCAAAGGCTTATGCTTAAGCATCACTGCAGGATTCCAACTCTTGTACAGCAAGTCATTGCTATAACATGAAAACTTTACTCTTCTCCCATTCCATGTTCTCAAATGTATCTTTAGAACATTTTGCCCTGTACATTTTAAGTGTAAACATTAATTGTTTCACAGTTGAACTCAATGTTTCAAACCAAGGAAGAACTCTTGTGTTTGCTTCTAGGCTACTGTACCAGGATTTAAATCCATGCTGAAGACAGTGGAAATACCTGACAACACTGGAAACTTCAGTGCTTTGAAACAGGATTTCTCTTTCCCAGAGGTCTCAGTTAAGATCACATCAAGAGTTGCTTCATGTCCCAAAACTCCCCTCTACCAAGAGCTCACACGGGCTTCAGCTGCAGTAAAACCAACTGTACATATCTTGGCTTTTATGACCGTTATGCTTATAACTTTCAAATAAAGTCAGGAATGACAAAGGCAAAGGCAAAATCTTCCTGCACAAATGTGGCTTTTCAGAGAAGGAATTGTATATACAAAAGAATGTATGTTTTTATAAACCAAATTCTCAGATTCACAATCATGTTTACTGTATTTTGTAATACACTGGCTTGACAATTGATTGTTTTACTTTAGTTATAGTAGACATATTTTTAATTGTAACAGACTATCATATTATTCTATGTAAATATTTTACTCTGAAGAAATTTCATACACCCTATGGAGATAACCATAGAATTTTGATGCAGAAAGTACAAATATATTTTGAAGACTTTTCCCAAATTCAAAAACATTGAGAATTGTACTACGTTTCATGCAAGCTCAGGCTCCTCACTGAGCCAACAGCTCAGGTGCCACACAACTGTAAGTCATCAGCTCAATACTAATTTCTCATAATAAAGCCACTGCTATAAATGAAGAATGGCATTTTTATATATGCTCTTTCTTACCTGGACAGATGAGACAGCTCAGGGCTCAAATGAGGTAAAGACCAGTAACAGAGACATGTCTAAGACAAGAAGATGAAAACCAAATCTACCAAAGGGCTATGCTGTGGAAGCTGGATGATAACCTGCACCAACAGCGGAAAGGGAGGAATTTGTGGCTCTGAAACCAGTGTTCTCCTACGGCAGAGCTGCTGAAAGCAATGTGGAAAGAGTCACTGACAGCTTTATACCTTGTCCATTTTTAACTGAATTTGTTGTGGCACAGAACCACATACAATTCAGAATTCTTTGAATAGTTTTAGCAATGGCTTTATACTGTTTCAACAGATTCACAGCCCTGCTACTCCACTATTGGGACTTTTTAACACCCATGCCAGGAGCTGGCAGGCACATCAGCAAGGCACCAGGCAGCTCCAGTTACAGAGGGTGCTTTCAGTGTTCCCCTGGCTAGGTTGTACTGCAGGCAGGATTAGCAGATTCTTTTTGCCTGGCCAGTTGCGAGTCATTTTCAGGGCCCTTTGAAGCTGCCCAATAAACAGAAAATTTATCAAGAAAAGCCAGTTAGTACCATCTCCTGTGTTTATTTTAAAGCTTTATCTGCCAGTAATTTTCTTAAGCAATTTCAAAAGTAAACCAGCAAAGATTATCTTTGGAAACATCAATCTTTTCCTGTATACAGTAAATAAAAAATACAGGAATTCAGTTAATCCTTTAATGCCTTTTAAAATCTTTCCTGAGGCATTGCTGCCTGTCACCCCAAGCCCTACCAGCTGGGCTGCGGAGCTTGGGCATCAGCCACTTGTCTGCCAGACGGCCACATTCAGTGTGCAAATCCACTTCAGAACTTGAAACAGCAATGCCAATAGCAATGAGGGTTGTGTGTGCAAGAGACTGGTTTTTGAATGTCTTCCTCATATCCATTTGCATTTTCTACCTTTTCTCACCCTCTGATCTGCTGTGGGTTGTTTACCACACAGAGAAGTAATTATCCACTAAATCCCATCACTGATCCTGCCACTTGTAGCAGGAAGAATGAGAGATTCCTTGAGTTAATATCTTCCAAACTGAAGAAATCTGACAGAAGTCAGCAATCCAGCAGCTGAGTGGGGGCAGAAAGAGCCTGTGTGCTGGCTCACAAAAGTAAGACTCTGTGTGAAAACAAAGTACCAGAACTTCTAACAATCAAGTAATTGACATGAAAAAAAAGAGCACCATGTAGTATATAAACAAATCTTTATTTAAAGCTTTTAAATGGAACACAGTACTCAATTTTCATCAGAAAAGGAAAACCAGAAAACTGAAAAATAAACGCAACACACGTGAAACTTCTCATAAATGGGTCTATACTGTGTGCAATTGGAGTGGATACTTGCATTTTAATGGTTGCTGACTGTGGTCATACATGCACTGGGTAGCTGGAAAGTAATGCGCCAGGTCAAGCTCTTGAAAGCGTGTTGCATAGTTATTTAAATTCACTATGAACTACTCTATTCAACAGTCATCCCAGCTATGTATAGTCAGACAACAAAGATTCTAGTTTTAGAAAAGCCATGGGTATTTTAGGTGTTAAATAATCATCATCCTGACAGCCACTACTGTGGCTCAAGACCAAGAACTGTCCTTTAAAAGCACGCTGTTAAGCTAAAACATCTACTCAAAAGGGGAGCCACCACCTTTTTAAATATCACTGACAAATGTCACGTCTATAATATAGCTATAGATACACTAAAAAAGCATTCACTTGAAGATTTCAGTGCATCTGTGCCAAAAAAAAAACCCCTAACAAAACCCCCACACTTTAGTTAAAAGCAAGAATTTTTCATGTTCAGTAAGTGCAATCCGTTGTTAAAACCTTAAGCTGGGTTTTGTGCTTTGCTTGTGCAACCTTTAAAGAACAAGGTGTGCCTTGGACTCCGGTCTGGAGGAGCTGGAAAGGCTGGGCAGGGCGGGGCAGGGCATCCCCTGAAAAGGAGAGGACTGATGCTCCAGCAAGGCTCTGCTGTGCTGTGGGACCAAGGCTGCCCTACAGCCCCTCCATGACAACACTGCCTGTCCACAAGTCCCATGAACGTGTCCAATATGCTCCTCCCCACAGGGAAGCCCCACAACAGCAAATGCCCCTTTTCAGGCCAAATGTTGCACAACAAAATGCTGTATCATCCTGGAATAAGGGATAACTCCTGCCCCACCATGTGTGTGGAAAGCTAATATGCTGAATAAATTACTTGCTTCAAAATTATAGACTCTACCTAAAGTTATGCCCTAACAGAATAGCAGCCTTAGATTAAGATGGGGAAGAAAAAAAATCTTCACCCCTATTTTCATTCTATTTATTCCGTTTACTCAGTTTCATTAGGGTCTTAGTAATTTTCTAATCTCTCTTTTGTAAGATACAATTTTCTGAAACAATTATTCTTGTTGACACTCTCTGTAAGAACGAGGAATTTTCCTCATATTAGTCATAAAAGAGAAAAAAATCTGAAAAAAATCTTCACACCCACAGACACTTCAGAGACAGTGACATTTGAACAAATGTACAGCAAACAGAACCCAGTGATAAAAATCGTACCACACTCTTAGAAGGAATGTAAGCTTTTCACCAGTGAGCATTTTGAAGCACTTTTACCCTTTCTAAATCATCTGCTAAGGGGAGAGGCACAGGACGGCACAGCCCACGGTCTTGCTGGTGTGGGGTGAATTTCAATACTAATAGAATGTCAATACTAACAAATAGGTAAATAGTTAAAGACTTGTAGTTAAACAACAAGTAGGTTTACTGTACTTTCTAAAAAAAAAAATGCAAGTTCTTGCACTATTTTTACATAACTATTGTCTATCTGATGTGCAAGAAGGAAGAGACTAAGAAAATTACTGAAAATTGCATACAGTTGCATCCTGTGGGCATCTGGCTTCCCCTGCAACCTTCATGGTCATGTGTCCAATGGCAAAAGCCATTACCACCTTTGCAAATTGACCTTAAAGCATCTCATCACCATCCTGCATCTCCTAGACCATGACCTCCAATGTTACCAGCACGGAAGCAGTCAGTCAGCTCCTTGTCTGTACTGAGGGATGCAAAAGCATTCCAAAGGAAAGCAAACCACCAAAATATTTTCACTATGCTGATGTTGGACCAGCACCATCTCTATTCAATAAATCTTGTTCAGGTTCAATGCAGAAGTTGTCTTAAGGGAAGGAAAATAGGAAACATAGCCATTGATCTCCCTGTGCCCTTCTCAATCTGAATATAATATGAATATTTCTCTGAATTTTAATGCTACATTTCTTAAAATATTTTTCTTGTGCCTATGATTTACTAAATAAGCATATCTATATATAAACTACACATGTAGCAGTACACTAATTCAATAAATTAGAGCTCAAAACATCAACTGTGAGCACAAGGATATTTACAAACAGCAATAAATTAAAATGTGCGTGATATTAAATAAGGATCTCTAAAGTTTTGTACCAAAACTTTACTGATTTTTGTGCCACTACCCAAGGCCAGGAACGTGTTTAAGGGCCAGAATAAGCAGGGTGCTCACTGCTCATGCCCACACACGGAGCACGGCCAGGCCAGGAGACAGGGTGGAGGCAGAGCCAAAGGCTCCAGGCCACAGCCAGGAGTCACCACAGGAGTCACTGTGACACAGCCCCCAGGCACCAGGCCTGCACTTGCACCCGCCTGCCAGTGTCCCCAACAGAACAGGCATCAACACCCATCACTTCCATTTGGAAGGCATGCACCCACGCCAACCAAACTAAAGTTGCACTAGAAGTCATTAAGAATAATATTAAGCCATAAAATATAACTCAAACCAAAATACTTGACACAGTATTTGCAGATGCAGAAATTAAAATGCCCCATTTCCTCCCACCAGTGAGTGGAAGGTATTTCCAGGGCTATTCTCTGCAACAGAAGACATGTGACTGGAAAAGAATGCCGAGAGCGGGATGGTACAATTTGTCCCAACAGGAACTAGATAAGGACAGCTGCTCCCCCAGCACTGCAGCTACACAGCCAGGGCAGCCACTGCAAGAAGGCATCATGCTGACAGAGGGGAAAACGTGGGAGAAAATGCAGTGGATAAAGCTTCATAAGAAGAAGATGGAACTTTTTAGGTACAGTCCCCATGTTATTGATGCTTCTGCATATACACACCTACAGCTCTGTCTCACCTGCAGGTGCGATGAAAAGCCTCTGCAAGCCTCACAGCACCCAAATTTATCAATTCAAAAATGAAAAAAAACATTAATAGGAAGTGCAAAGTAAGGCAAGTAGCCCTCTATTAGTATACCTACTTGAAAAAATTAACTATCTGCCCAAAGACCTTCTCTCAGGCTGAAGGATTATCAAATCCTGTAAAACCCATGAAAGGTTTCTGCTAATCAAAAAACTTCCAATAACTTCCGGCTACCTGATGTCCCTTTACAAACTGCAGGAGGCAAGAAACTTGCAAGTAAGAATTTGAATGAATACAACCCAGGTTTATATTCTGTTTACTTAAAATTAACTATGTTAGAACTTCGGGTACACCAGTATCTTTTTACTGGCAAAGAAATAGCTCAAATGTATGAACAAAATGTGAATGATCCCAATAATTCAGTCTTTACCTATAAAGTTACTACTTTTCAACCAAGTCACAACCAAAGATTTACTAAGTCTCTCTTGTATGTCTTTATGTCCTTTTCCTGGGTACTTTCAGGTAGTTGCAGCCCTGCAGTTAAGGAGAACAGCAGGAGTCTATGTGCCAGCACAGAGGCATCAGCAATTTTATACTGCTGGTGTTAGGGAAGCTGTTGAGCCTTGGCCTGTAAGATGGTAACACAGCACAATTCCTGCACTTGGACAACATCTCTACTCTTTGAACTCCCCTGACTGTTTATCTGCCATTCCCTATTGGGCAGACAATCAGCAACTACATGTAAAAATAAAAAGTGCTAAAAATATACAAGTCCTCTTGTAACGCAGTTTTCCAAAGGAGTAAGTATCACTCACTGGGTACAGAAACTCCACGTGAAAGGCAGCTGAGTGATCTTTACCACATCCTGGTTCCCACACTCACACTACCTTGCCTGAAGGCCCCCAGAACTGAGGCAGGCAGCAGACTCCCTAGGCACAGAACTGGTAAGTTTCACAAAGTCTTTGACAAAGTACAGTGAGGAGACAAGAGCTAAAAGCAGTGAAGGACAGGTCCAATCAGACCAACTTTGAGTTGGCCAAACACCTTGCAAGAGATTTTCAGAATTCTTGTGATACAGATAAGAACAGTGAATTTGAAAGACTACCACTCTTAAAGAATGTGGAGTGGAACTGCACAGCTTAATTCTTTCTGCAGATGAAGGTGAATTTTTTTCCATTTTTATTACAGTGAATGTAGCAATGCAGCTGAATGTATTCTGCTATGTCAGAAACAAGTGCAGAAAAAGAAAATAACTGTCCCCTAAGACTACCTGACAGCTCATAGCATATCCTTCATTTATCTTGTCTGCCTGAGACTTGTTTCTTGCTGCTAAATTAATAATAATAATAATAATAATCAGTATAGACCTCCAAACCCACAAATGTTGAGTTTCTCAGGACGTTTGAGAGAACTGTAAGACTGACCTTGGATCAATGACTTCTCAGGGGACATACAGCCCTTAAATTCACAATGCACGCTATAAAAATAAAAGACACAATACCCTTTTCTGTTTCCAAAGTATTAATTATTTTCTACCAAATCTTCCCCTACTTTCTGGTAAGATCTCCCACAGAATCTAGTTAGTTGAAAGAATTTAAGAAAATACTCTATTTATTCATTTTATTGACTTATTCAGAGGGGTCTGATTAAGCCTTATGTCTTCACCAAGCAACAAGAACTGGAACCTGGATAATCATATATTTTCTTAAAAGGAACTTGCAGAAATAAACACTTCAACATGTCTCTCCTCCAACAATTATTGAATTAGGGGTTTTAATGCATGTATTTAATTCAATAAAACAAATGTCACTAACTTGCACGGAACATTAAAACACTTGGAGAGGCAGGTGGTTTAGAGGACCTGGTTACTTCTACTGACAGGGATTTAAAATCTCCAAGTTGACTTATGAGTATTAGGCAAACCTCTTAATAACTCCAGTGCAGTTATGTCAGCAATTATTTTTCACACAAAACGCCAAGAGACACAAAATATTAATTTTCCAATAAGCATACAAAAATAATTTCTTACTCTCTTAACCAGTTTAGGAAGTTTCTTTTGCACCTTTCCAGTCAACACGTGTCTAACTAAAATAAGTTAGTACAATCATTTGTATGGGCTGCCTGCACACTGGGCAGGGTTTGTTCCTCTTCTTGAGCTTTTTTGCACAGGTAAAACATGACATGAGGTGTCCCGTTTTGCCATGTACTATGCAGCCATTTTTAGGTCTGCTCTGACATATGACACACGGCTCTATGCTGGTAACAGGCAGACTGGATTCCATGCTTTCCTCTTTGTCTTGCATTTCTCTCTTCTCGGGTTCCTTGAAGTCCTCCTGACTGCTACAGAACATGCTGCTTGATGTTGATGGCTGGGAATAACCTTCACTTTCCTGGGATTCAGAAAGCTGTACTGCTTTATCCTCATTCTCATCCACAGTTGGTTCTTTATCTTCAGTCATTTTTGTTTTCTTGCAGTCAGGAACATCAAAACCTTCTCCAGACTCTGCAGGAAAGGAGGCTTCTAATTTGCTCTTTTCCAATTTCTCACTCTTTTCATCTGGAAGCCAATCCTCCCGAAGGGCCCAGCATCTGTGGCAATGTCGTGGAAGCGGAGGATTCATTTCATTACATTCGGGACACTTCCAATAATCCTTTAGTGAATCAAAGGTTGGAACAGCTTAAGCTACTTGGAACACTTACAACTGAAGTATTCAGACATTATAAACAATTTATTACTGCCAAAATAATTATTATGTTGAGCTACCAACTTGTTTACAATTTTAAAATTCCATTCAGTGGTTTTGGCCCCATTTTACAGTTCTAGATTAAAATGCTTCTTATTTTAAAAGGACTCTGGCTTTCCTTAGTTTTGCAGTAGGTTTGTGACTAGAACAATTCATTATTTCATATGCAAAACTGCAGAAGTCAGACCACAAAATTCTTCAGAGGCCCTCATGAAAAACTCGTTTAAGAAAGGTCATAATTTCCCTTCTTTTCGACTATGGACTTCTGCAACGGGAGCTATTCGAGACTGAGGGACCCTTTCCCTGCGGTTTGCTGAGCTGTTGGTGCACAAAGCGGCCGGGAGAGGGCGCTCCGACACAGCCGCACCGGAGAAAACATCGGCCAATGCAAAAGCAGACGGGAAGAAGGGGGAAAGGAAAAAAAAATAAAAGGGCAAAACCAAAGTTGTGCATCAGCCTCTCAGAGGTTACTCCATGGACTACAATGAAAATAAACCACTATTTCGTTAAAAATACATTTTGCTTTTAAGGACAGAGACCCTTCTTAGAAACAATCCAAGCTGTAGGGGAAATCAAAACAAAAAAAAAAAACTTACTCACATGAGTCCTGAAAAACATCAGTAACATCAAAAGCTTATAAGACAAATTTTAAATCCTAAAAATAATGTACGGGTCTCTATTTTCCACACATAAACACTGCTATGTTTTCAGAAGGTGGCCAGCCCTGTCTTTAACACACCAAGTCCCTCAGTCCTACAGACTACCACTGGACTGGAACACTTCACAGTTCCACAAAACAGCTTTAATTCAAGCGTCAAATGTGAAAAGCAAATATAAATAAGGAGATAGCACACACTAGATTTAAAATGCAGTGTTTTTTCACAAACATCTCCATACTTTGCCTCAAGACTGTCAATTTCTTCCCACTCTTCAAGAACAGTCTCACAGAATGTAGTAGAGGCCTCTTTAACAGTACTGTTCTGAAAAAAGGCTTGCCTTCACATCTGTATGTTACAGATATCTTCATTCAAGCTGGACAATAAAACTAGGTATTCTGATTTACAGGAAGAGTTTTTTACATGACTAAGATTTTAATTTTTTTCCATTTTGTGCAGAAAGTCAGATTTAGGCTCCAAATAATTTCCTTCCATTAAGTCAATGAAATGGTAAATTAGCATGGGATTAATGGATTAGGAAGTTTATTAACCATTTAAAAAACAACCCCAAGATTCCTTAATAATCACATGTTCCTTAATAATCAGTAATTAAAATATTGTATTGGAACCTTCACGCACAGAAAAAGTCAATTTAATTCTTAAAAAATCACTGGTAGCAATAGAATTCATCTATACTTCTTGATCTATTCTATGTCAGTTTACCCTACTTATGATGCTTCACCAGACAAGTTTTTACTCACAGCTAGAGAAATCTCTGGATCTTCATCAAATGAATCAGCATCGCTATCTTCGTCCTGGTAAATAGTCAGCTGATAAACCTGGTTTAAATTAAAAAAAAAAAAAAAAAAAATATATAACTAGCTTTTGGCATTTAATTAAAAATGCAAATATTTTTAACCTGATAAGATTTTCAGATAGCAAGCTACTGGAGAGTCTCCAGGGATGGGCTATTAAGATTATTAATGGATTAGAGGAGCTCTCATGTGAGGAACGGCTGAAAGAGCNAACCAAAGTTGTGCATCAGCCTCTCAGAGGTTACTCCATGGACTACAATGAAAATAAACCACTATTTCGTTAAAAATACATTTTGCTTTTAAGGACAGAGACCCTTCTTAGAAACAATCCAAGCTGTAGGGGAAATCAAAACAAAAAAAAAAAACTTACTCACATGAGTCCTGAAAAACATCAGTAACATCAAAAGCTTATAAGACAAATTTTAAATCCTAAAAATAATGTACGGGTCTCTATTTTCCACACATAAACACTGCTATGTTTTCAGAAGGTGGCCAGCCCTGTCTTTAACACACCAAGTCCCTCAGTCCTACAGACTACCACTGGACTGGAACACTTCACAGTTCCACAAAACAGCTTTAATTCAAGCGTCAAATGTGAAAAGCAAATATAAATAAGGAGATAGCACACACTAGATTTAAAATGCAGTGTTTTTTCACAAACATCTCCATACTTTGCCTCAAGACTGTCAATTTCTTCCCACTCTTCAAGAACAGTCTCACAGAATGTAGTAGAGGCCTCTTTAACAGTACTGTTCTGAAAAAAGGCTTGCCTTCACATCTGTATGTTACAGATATCTTCATTCAAGCTGGACAATAAAACTAGGTATTCTGATTTACAGGAAGAGTTTTTTACATGACTAAGATTTTAATTTTTTTCCATTTTGTGCAGAAAGTCAGATTTAGGCTCCAAATAATTTCCTTCCATTAAGTCAATGAAATGGTAAATTAGCATGGGATTAATGGATTAGGAAGTTTATTAACCATTTAAAAAACAACCCCAAGATTCCTTAATAATCACATGTTCCTTAATAATCAGTAATTAAAATATTGTATTGGAACCTTCACGCACAGAAAAAGTCAATTTAATTCTTAAAAAATCACTGGTAGCAATAGAATTCATCTATACTTCTTGATCTATTCTATGTCAGTTTACCCTACTTATGATGCTTCACCAGACAAGTTTTTACTCACAGCTAGAGAAATCTCTGGATCTTCATCAAATGAATCAGCATCGCTATCTTCGTCCTGGTAAATAGTCAGCTGATAAACCTGGTTTAAATTAAAAAAAAAAAAAAAAANNNAAAAAAAAATATATAACTAGCTTTTGGCATTTAATTAAAAATGCAAATATTTTTAACCTGATAAGATTTTCAGATAGCAAGCTACTGGAGAGTCTCCAGGGATGGGCTATTAAGATTATTAATGGATTAGAGGAGCTCTCATGTGAGGAACGGCTGAAAGAGCTGGGAATGTTCAGCCTGGAGAAGGCTCAGGGCAGGGGGTGCCTGATCAATGTGGGCAAATACCTGAAAGGATGGCATCAAGAACACAGAGCCACGCTCTTTTCAGTGGTGTCCAGTGGCAGGACAAGGGGCAACTAGCACAAATTAAACACAGGAGGTTCCCTCTGAATATCAGGAGACACCTTCTACTGTGAGGATGAAGGAGCACTGGCATGGGTTGCCCTGAGCATCTATGAAGCCTCCATCCCCGGAGATATTCAAGACACCTGGACATGGACCTTGGCAATCAGCTGTGCCTGAGCCAGGGCGGATGGGTAAGACAACTTCCAGAGGCCCCTTCGAACATCAGTCATTCTGTAATTCCCAAAACTACTGTCTGGAGCAGGGGCACACCTCAATGCTTTCCTCCTCCAAATTACCAATCCTTTCTCAGGGTGCAGCTCTGCACTACGCTACAACTTGGTGTACATCAGTACAGTCAGCCCCATTCAGCCCCTCAGGTACCACAATCATGTATGTCCCAGGTGAATTCTGCCTCTGGTACTCACCCAATCTTACCATGAGCTGAATAACCTCTCTAAAATAACAGAAAACTAACCCAGAAAGAAAACCCCACATACATTCTCACTTCACTCCCGACATTCTAGAAATCTCTTGGAAACTGCAGTAATCCCAATTTTTCTGTCTTCTTGTCTACTAATGAAGATTCCTAAAACTTTGGTTCAGCATCTCTATGAAACATTTACATTCACAGAGGCAAAAAACTTGGACATATCCCTTTGGACAGAGTTACTCAGAAAGGTTTCCTTTGGTATGAAGTATTGTCAAAGCTCAACATGTACTTCTAGAATTAAAAATGCAGAGACTATAATATACATGCTGCCACAGACTTCAACAGCTGGTGAGAGAAGTTAAGCACCCAGACGTTCCTATCCAGCCCGTTGCAGAGCCAGCAGAAAGCCTCAGCACCGTTTCAGTCACCGGCTGGTGGGTTGTATAAAGGTGACCCAATTGCACTGACACATAATTTGATTTAATCAATAACTGGGTGCAGATTGTGACACCAGCACATGCAGTTTTAAAATATACCTGAAGAGTTCTCCTTGCAAACTTACAGGAATTTTTCATGTTGAAATTCCTTTTCCTTCTCATCCCCTCCCCCCAGGGTCAAACAAGGAAAGCAGACAGTACCTCATCATCTTCATCAGTGAGCTCCTGCCCTTCTTCATTATGGCTATAATCTTCTGAATAAATAGACTCAACTTCAAACTCAACACTGAACTGGTCTGATACAGAACCGTGGTCAAACCAATCTGAGTTTTCGCTTAATGAACTAGCATCAAGATCCTGAAGAAAACAAAAAAAGAAAGCACACATTCAACCTCACAAGTCAATATACATAACATTACTGATAAAATAACTCTCAGGATAAAACTGTACTACTCAGTATAATTAGCTATGGAAGAAAAAGGACCAGCTGCTGTGAGACACAGTACTTTTTATGAGATAAAAAAATTATAGTTGGGTAAAAATAAAGCTAGGTCTGGAAGCCTCTTGCTGGCTCTGTAATAAGAAACTGCACTCAGCCTACAGGCAGCTGAAAGGCTGCAGTTATTTCAGAAAGTCCCTCCTAAAAAGTGAAAGAGCAGATGCAAGAAGACAGTATCTTTTGGCTGCGTGTCATTAAATTCCCTATTCTCATAAACTTTGTTTAATCTGAGACCATGGCTTAACAATTACAAAACAGGAAGACTGAAAATACAATGTAAGTTCTGTCAATTTAGAACACAGTATGTGACTAGGAACACTGTTAGTTCAGCTCTTCATGACTTAATTGAACCACGAATTTGCCCTGGTGTTTGCTAAAAACAATACAAAACTTCCAAGTAGCGGCATGGGAAATTAATACAATGCACCATCAGCATCCACTCCACTGGGTACAGTTACCAAAGCTGTACCAGAACTAACACCTAACCCTGAATTATGGAATGACTTTTTTTTGTCTCTTAGCATTCTAAGAAATACTTAATTTAAAACACAAAATATGTCTGACATTTTTCCATACTGTGCCAAGCAGTGAGGATCTTGGTTTTTAAAGAATATTCAACATTAATATTTAAAAAATTCACTTCAGCTTTGCCAGCAGACCTATGAAAAACCCCACTCCACCCACACACCTACTTTTCTTTCAACCTCTTTTCTTTCCTCAGACACCACTGCAGGCACTGCTGCTTTTAATTAAGAACATTGTATTTTCAGATGCATGTTTGCACTTGTGTCATCTGCAAAATTTGTACCACAAAAATACTTTTCTATTTTGACTTACAGGAATGGAAAGAGAATCTGTTGAATCACTGCTATTGCTTCTTTCACGGCACAGACCGCTGACTACACACCATGAGAGACTTTCGTCAAACGTCACTGAAATGTTCTCTGACTTGTGCCGCTTTCTTCTCTCACTGTGCAGATCATCTGAAGAATTTTTTTCTGGGCATAGTCAAGAATTTTTTATTACTCAAAAACATCTATGCAATGTGCAGTTTTGAATTTTCTAAACAGAAGCTTAAAATACAATTTACTACAAAGAAATCTAATGAAGTAAAATATTACAGTATATTTTTATGGGGCAAAAAGGCACTAAGACTTATTTAAAAAGACACAATAACTCTTCTATCCATACAGTGTGAAACATTTCTGGAACCAGTACTTCAGGGGCTGGCTTTCCGCACTTGTCCCATCAATACTGCTTATGAATGGCAGTCTCCACATGGAAAACAACTGCAAATTTGAAAGAATTATAACTCCACACACGACACATTAAACCTTCCTAATTTAAAGAAATACAATTAAAATCTTACTTGTCCTCACTCCCTCTACAGGCAACAGACAGAAAGGCACTTTCAGAGAGCCAGAGGACTGGCTCCTGAGTCCACCCCAGAATGTGTAGGGAGACAGAGCAATTAGCTCCCAGTTCACATGCATACAGAACACCTTGTGCTAAGCAAGGTAAGTTCAGGTTCAAGTTTCAGACACCTCAACATACTGATCAGTGAATAGTTGCACTATATGTAATTGTATTTACCCAACAAGATTTTTGTAACAAACTATTAGAACTTTCATCGCACCTTAGCAAGAAAATCTTCAAGACATACTATACAAAAGCTGAACTCTGAAAGCATTGCTTTAAGCTCTGCTTACTAAGCATGCTTGGTTTGAAGGCAAAAAGACAATGCTTTGTAAATACATTGTGTTTTGGAACAATCACCTACAGCAGTGCAAGGACTGAGGGTACAGCATTTTAGGGGTAGGTAAGTCAAAATTCAGCTCCATTGACTTCTAGAGCATTTGGTTTACAATTTTATATAAAAACGTGTTGCAAATTCAGCATGTCAGTACAGTGGAGTGAAAACCTCCCAAGATGTTAACAACTTTTGGTTCAACAGGCCTCGGTATGAGCCTGCTGACCCCCCTACAGGTGCCTTTTGCACCCACCCTCTGCTGCCCACCTTCTCCCTCGCTTTGCAAATCACACTGTGACAAACCACAAGTCTTCAAGTCTTGAATCTTTCATTGTTAAAAAAACAAAAAAAAAAAAAGAGAACAAAACACTTGTACATACTTTGAGACTTGTCTTACTCTCCCTTGGTGCTTCTTGGCTCAGCCCCTTTCTTTTCTTTTTTCCGCCCTGAGAGCCCCACCAAACTTGGTGCCCCCAGGCCCAAAGGCTGCTCCTGTCCATCGTTGTCCTCATTTAGTTGTCATGGCTCCATGCCGTACTGATACTGTATCACCACAAGGTCTCTACACACTATTTAAGTGGCTCCAAAGGAGCCGCTACTGTCCCAATTTAACAATAATAGTGGTTTAAAGGGAAGATTTCCTATAAATTAGAAAAAAAGTGTATATAAAAACACTATATTAAAAGAACTCTTAAGGTTGTAACAAACTAATAAATGGATGCAAGGCAAGAGTTAATAATCAAACCTACAATAAGTAAGCACAACCCAGGACCTTATGGGCTCTGTGTCATGCCTAAATATTACAGGTTGTGATGTTTAACCAAGACTTTCCATCCTTTCATCAGTTTTAGTTACAACATTAAAATGTTCTTTTAATTTAGTGCAAACCGCTCAGCAACGCAGCACTGGTTTGGGACTGACTTAACATAAGAGTGGCCTATGAGGGACAAAAAAAATACTACTTGAAAGCTGAGGAACTGAAAAATGCTCCTGAGCAAGTGAAGAAAAGGAAGCTCTGTGCAGTGACAGAAGGTTATCACTGCCCAGGTAAGTGCAACCACCAAGTCATGAGGCAAGGCAGTAAGTGATGGAACAAACTAACATAAGAAATTCCACAGAATAATATTTATATAGAACTGTAGAGAACACTTCCATTGAGAAACTAAACCAGGTTTACACTGACCAGATTGTTATTGCTACTTATCAGAAGAAACATTTTGTGTTTTGAAAATGTATTTGCCAGTGATTATTGAATAACCACAGTAAAGACAAAGGGGAGGCAAATATGATGCTTAGGTCACCAGATGTTTTAACAAGTGCTTAATGAATAGTGAGGTACCTGAATATATCCAAAATCATCCTGTGTTACTACCACACCTTTGATGCCTCCCACCAGTTGAAATCTAAAGAAAACTGGCTTTAATGAACAAACAAAATTTCAAATTTTGTGGCTGTCTACAGAGGGAATTGAAATGGGTTTGATGGTATCAGTAGATTACAAACAAAAGTGTTCTCATCATGAAGATAACACAACTGATAAAGTCCTGCTGATGTGAAAAAGTTTAACAGAGCTGTGGAATAAGTTATTCCATCATCTTACTAACAATTCTAGACATCCAAACTGTAACATGACACTGGAGCAATGCAAGGAATTGTGTTTTTCTTTCAGACTGAACATTTTGTTTTAGATAAGCAGAGAAACATAGTAGTATTTGCCAGCATCTTTCAAGTCAGCAGGGCAAGAGAATGTAGCTTTTCCCTCCAAGTGGCCATGCTACTGAAAGCTCTGCATCATAAATTTGCAGATACCAGATTCACTGTGTGTCCTCCTCCTAGAAGATGTAGTTGGTTGGGAAGTCACGTTTGATGAAGTCTGGTTCTCTTCTAACTCTTGCCTAGACTCCTGATAACAGAAATACTGAGTAAGCCTGAGCATAAATATGAGGCAAAACGCAAGAATCAACTTACTACATTAAACCATTGACACTATCATGCAAAACTGAAGAGAATGTACAGCTCAGAAGTAAAATAAAAATAGCACCTTAATAGCATTTTCTTCTTCAAGCTGAGATGTGGCATCATCCTCAGGTGTGTCACCAAGGGTAGAGTCTGAAATCAAACCAGAATAAAACCCATAATACAATATAGCAGAAAAAGTCAATTTCAGGCTGAAAAAGTAAATTCTAAGTAAAACTTAAAATCCAGACATTTTGCAACAATGGAAAAAACACACTGCTCCTTTGTTTTTCAGGTGTGTGCAGCAGCTTCCCCGTAACATTACTGAAGTGGAAATGTGGGGAGAAAGAAGAAATGTCAACTGAAAGCAGCTCAGAATCCCATTATAAACGGCTTCAAGTGAAGTCTCTGCATAAACTGTGATTCTGCACATAGGAAAGAATATAGGCAGGAAATGTAATTACTTGCTCCTCCCCAAAGTGCTTTTTACTACTTAGCTTATGGGAACCCTGAGTTTAATAGAAGCAAAATTAGCTGTTGTTAATTATATATGCTTAGTAACAGACAAATCCTGAATTAATAAAGAGTCTTCCATGAAAAAATAATTGGAAGATAAATTTAAGTTTGCAAGCTTAACAATGGGGATGACAAAGAGAGCATGTTTCCCATCTTCAGCAGCTGAACACTTTCCTTTAGGAAAAATCAGAAACAAACGGTGTCTTTATACAGATTTAGAGGCCAATTTACAAAATGGCTTCCATTGTTTAACTTCTGTTTCATACCCTGTATTAGGCAAAAATTACAGCTATATTGAGCACTTTTTATACTGTAGGACTGTGTATAACAATTCTCCATTCAAGGAGTGGCTATCCACAGCATCACCACAAAGATACTTTTTAGAAGTATATAGCCCATTTAAAACAGGGCTGAGTATAGCTAAGAATGACCAGTTCTAAATGCACTTCACATTCAGTTGTGAAAATTAAAACAGAACTTTAATATAAAAAAAAAAAAAAAAAGCCTTTGCCCTGATTTTATTGCTGGCATAAGTTTAAGAAGCTTATTTTTAATATTAAAACTTTGTATGCTGTGGAGGGCTCTATCAGTAACAAATACAAGCAAATTACTTAAGTTTGTAATTTAGTAGCCTTTTTGTTCAGCTCTGTTTTTTCTGGTTTTAGTCCAATAAAATTACCCATTTTTTTTCTCCTCCTGAAGAAACAAGTGTTTGCTTTGATTCACCATTTGTGATTGCTCTGGACTATAGTGAGCAAAGCCAAATAGCTAATAATGGAGAGCTCACTGTTATCTGATCACTACCTGCAAGATTCATTATGTAAATTCTATTTTCCCTACTGCTGTTTCCCAAACAAATCACCCTCCTAAACTAGCTTACCTTGTTGATTGATTGCTATCAGATTTCTGGAAATCATTGAATATAGTCTCCTTAAATAGGGATAAAGAAAGAGATGATACAAGTTAGCTACATGTAACCATAAAAGAGAGCTTACCATCTCTGGAGACACGAAGAGTTAAAAAAGGGACATATGCATGATGCTCTTCATTATTTCCCAACCAGACTCTCAGAAAAGAATTCCATTTTACCTGTGTTCTTTTACTGAAAAGCTTGTTACTCCAAATAAATCCCCCAGGAGATCATTTGCACAGTGTACAATATGCTGCTGTTTTTCATCATATAATTGCTTAGACATAATATATTGTCCAATATAGAATATTACCTGTGAAATAAATTAAATACAGATGTTAAATATCCAGGTTGTTTCTTAAAGTGTAAGAGACAAAGCATATTAAATACATTGAAATTTACTCTTCAAACTCTGTCTAAAACTCTCTTTGAGCTGACAGATTTTCATCTATCATTCCAGAAGAACACTACTATTCTACTGACCACCAGAAACCTTTGTTCAGATTTTTGAGAAACTTGCTAAAAACCCAGTTACAAGTCAGCAGGAGAATAAACACTGTCTTATCTCAATTTCTAGACAAGCTATGAACAACACTGCCCCCCATTTACCCAAACCAAAACAATCTATCTGTACTCACTGTAGTCTACCTTTAGTGGCTAAAAGTTCTCACCTCCTTCATAGTAAAAGTGTCCTTTTCAGCACCAGCTAACTTTAACAATTTCAACAATAGTGGCTTTGGTTTAACCTGTGTGTAGAAGGAGAAAACACTATGAATTAATTATTCATTAAAAAACCATTTATTTATACCAGCTGTCTTCCTCCTTTTGTATTAATCTGATATGCAAACATACAACTGCATTAAAACTTATCTTCATTCAAGTTTTTCACTTTGTGAAGTTCAAACTTAAAATCAAATAATATAAACCAAATCATACTAAACTTCTCATACACTGTACATCTTAGCTCAAACCCCAGTCTTTCACTGTCCCCTGGTTTCAGCTGGGATAGTTAATTTTCTTCCTAGTAGCTTGTACAGTGCTGTGTTTTTGATTTAGAGAGAGAATAATGTTCACAACACACTGATGTTTTTGTTGTTGCTAAGTAGCTACACAAAATCAAAGACTTTTAGGTGTCCCACGCTCTGCCAGTGAGGATGTGCACAACAAGCCATGAGGGAACATGGCCAGCACAGCTGACTTGAACTGGCCAAGGGGATAATCCCATACCACAGAATGTCAGGCCTAGTGTCATGAACAGGGGAGTTGGCCAGGAGGTGCTGACTGATGGTTGGCTGGGCATCCATCAGCAGGTGGTAAGCAACTGCACTGTGCAACACTTGTCTTCCTTGGATTTAACTACTCTCCCTTTTCTTTACTATTACTCTTATACTTCAGTTATTAAACGAACAGATTTTGCCTTTTTTCGTGATGCCCCCATCCCACCACGGAGGGGGCTGGGGGACAGGGAACAAGGTGCTCCATGCTACTTAGTTGGCAGCTGGGGTTAAACCTCAACACATTAGTAAATACAAATTTCTTAATTGGAGCTACAGAATTTGTTCATTAGTTCCAAGTCCAGGGCTGGGTCCTGGGGAACTCAGCTTCACTCCTTTAACCATTACCACAACTCCCAAAGGGAAGGGAGGATGGAAACAGACCTCTGTGACTGTTAGTCCAGAGTGCAAGTCATAAAACACTGGTCCACCTCTTTCTTAGTCTCTTTCTGTGACAGTTTCTGGGGTTTTGGTTTTGCATTTGCCAGCTGGGCTGCTTTACCCCTGAAGACTTTTCTTAGCTGGGACAAGCACACCCTGTCCTTTCTGTCGTACCTCACTCACTCCCACCTATGCAATGGTCTCCCACCCACCCACCATGCCAGCAGTTTAATCTGCAGTCAGTCTATGACAATTTCCAAGGTAGAGGAAGGAAAAGTTAAACACGAAAAATCACTTCCCCTGTACATACAAACTGCACTGTCCTGCACAGCTGTGCCAGCAGCAGTGCAGCAGATGAGAACAAGCTGCAGGGGCTGCCACGACAGCAAAGCATGTGGAGCTGCTGATTCTCCCAGCGCAGTATATTCTAGTGTCACCTCTTTAACAATAGCATAATCATTCTAAAACCAGGCTAACACTTAGCTATCCTGATATATTACATAAAATAAAATGTAAAAAATAAACACAGAAAGTAAAAAAAAAACAAAAACAAATAAACCAAAACAAAACAGGGAAGTGTGAATAAAATATCATGAGACAAGCAATGAATGTTTGAGGGAAGGGTGGAGGAGGGGAACTACCCTTCATTCCATTCCAAAGATCTGCTAAAAGTTTCAGTGAGTTAACAAGATATTAGTTGCAAGAACTACACATAATGAAAAAAATAACTAAGCTTGTGGACAACATTAGCTGTCCATTCACCCCCTCCCAAGAACTAAATTATTTAGAACATGTGGCATATATATTAGTTTCATAAAGGAACCAAACAATAACTTATTTAAGTACTACTGACAGCTAAGCACAGCAAGGCAGTTTCAAGACTCTGAATCCACAACTAAGTGCACTTTTACTTCCCAGCCTTCTCCTCCTGACCCCTCTAAGTTCTGCAGCCTTGCAGATCTGACAGGAGACAGTAACATCACAATATGATGATGTAAAAATAAGGAAGACACAAATGAAAGAAATAAATTTTGAATAGTCTGCAGTTCTGCAATTTCACTTTTTTGAAGTTCTACTGCCAAGTCCACACTTTTAAGCTTTACCCTTCTAGACAAGATAATCCAGTTCAACCATCATTGCACATATGCAGTTTTGTAACAGTGTAATAGTTCAGGTATAAAAGGCTTCAATCCTCAGGAAAACTAAGGACAAAACCGCAAAACTGTCACTGTATCATGGAAAGCCTGAAAATGCAAAGCCATAAACACAAATGAAGACACTTCTTACAACCTTCTTATGAATTCCAATAGAGGAGAAAGTCGAAAATCTTCCGATTATTTCACCCAACAGTATGTTTTGTACGATGGAGATTTTGCAAAGCTCTTATGATCTGTTAATAATTACCACCTGAAATACTTAGCACTAACAAACTGGATCATTGGATTCTTTTTTATTAAAAGATAGCAAAAAACATCAAACGTCTCCAGGAAACAGTCTAGACCTATACCATCACCCTGTACTCTCAATTATGCTGAAGATTTGCTTACTACAGAACCAAAGAGAGACCACCTTGACCGGCTGGACTTCCTGGCTTTTCTCCAACCATCGCTCGCTAAGCACAGTGATTCTTCTGAATTAGCCACTAAAAACTCTGCAAAAAGCATGCAAAAAAAAACACGCGCCCAACAGCTACTTACCAGCGCCTCTTGCTCCGAAGCGGGGACAGAGGAGGCATCCGTAAGGGAGGACATCTTGGTATTGCACATTTGCCTGCAGTTAAGGGGAGAACAACCTCAGAACGCGGCACGCAGCGACACAACCCGGGCGGGCGGCAGCCGCCACGCCGGCGGGGCCCACTCACCTCGGTGCCTCGTCCAGCCCACACGCTGGACTCCGGCGGTGTCTGTGCCGAGTCGGGCCGAGCCAGGCCTTATATAGCGCTGCCAAGAGGAGGCAAGTCAGGGCTTAGCTCCCGCGCCGGCCCGGCCCGGCCCGACATGCCTGAGCATGACCCGCAGCGCCGCCGCCGAGTCACCGCGGGG
>VXBC01006537.1:957848-1000712 GCA_013399945.1 Ploceus nigricollis
GGCAGCGACGCGGCTGGGCCGGGGCTGCTGGGCCTTCCCGCCTCATCCCGAGCAGCGCCTCTGGGTGCCAGTTCCACTTCCAACGGTCGCTCATGCCTTCTAAGTTGTTTTTTTCAGAGATATTTAAGAGGTGGAACTAGGAGGAAACTTCTACAATTTTCTGAATCTTTTAAATGTAGGGCGTTTGGAAGTATGTTACTTTCACAGGTATTTATTAGTTGCTACACTTCAACTCGAACGCGTTAGGTTTTAGTCTGACTGCCTCTTCTAATTCTCAGGTTTTTTTCTTGGCCCATTTTGAAATTATTTTTTGAATAATGAAAAGCTTTGTCAGAGAGCATGAGTGCTGCAGTGTTTAAAGATAGGCTAGAGCAGAGGGAGTGTAATGCTACTTTTCCATGACAACTAACTTGTCCAAACAGGCAGTGGATAACTGCCTGGACTTGTCTGTTGGCCAAATACAGCTTCTCAGCAACCATGGCACCTTGTAAAAATTCCAGCAACGGTTTAAATCTAGATATTTGTGTGACGATGGATTTTCAAGATGACCTTGTTATCTCTCTAGAGCATAAAGCTCAAGGTCTAGTGAGGGTCAACTGAGAAGCTGCCAGAATTTTGCAAAGCCTGCTCACCTCTTTTTAGTGCTGGGATTTCAAGGCAAACAGAAATCTGTTTCTAGTGGAGTCAAGAATGCCCTGCAGCAGGCAAAGTCAGATATCTGCTCTTTTCCACCCAGCACCCCAATTCCTGAGATCCTTAGCCAGCTAATTTCATTGTTAGGAGATAACTCCATCTACACAAAAATGCAAGAGGATGGAAGTGAATGGCTACTAAACAGCTCAACTACTAATGCTCAATCTTGTCCTCATGCAGACTACACAAAAACTATTTAATTCCAATGCAAAATGTATTTTACTGAACTGAAATCAAACCAAACCAAACTGTTTATGTAGTTCTCACCAAGCTATCACATTATTGATCCTCGTCTTAAGCACAGTATCATTTTGCTATGGCTGTGTGGAAATTAAAGAGCTTTTTAAAATTAGCAATAAATTTTCTGCAGTCCAAGACTTGCCAAACTCATAACTATGACTTTCTTTTTCCACTTCTCTACCAATGTCTTGTGACCAATGACTTTGAGTCTGAGATTATTTAAATAATAATTTCCCTTACTGATTGATTAACTGCTGAGGATAAAAAAACCCCAACAGTTTCTGTCTAGATTTTGTATCAGTCTTCAAGGACAATCTTATCTCTTTTTCTCCAACAGACTAATCTTGAGTTAAGGGAGATTGCAAGTAGGTAAAATTTGTCTGTGCTAGCTTAGGGAAAGAGGGGGATATTTGCTGATATGCAGTGCTGCAACGCTTGTTTGTCACTAATGCAGTTAGTGTTGCTATGTGATCAACACACATCATTATTTTCTTGTCCTTGATAATTCAGGACAAGTATAATTAAAAAGTTTTACTTGAAGGATGAGTAATAAGCTTCTATAGTTACGAGAGCTGACTTCTCCATTATTTGAGGGTTGTAAAAAGAAAAGGAGATGTCACTACACCTGTCTACTTTACTTATAATGCTACAGAAAAAAATATCTGCAGCAGTTAAGGCCCAGCTGCCTTAACTGGAGATACTCACTTTACATTGTGGTTAACTAGCATTGTATGAAACCCTTTTTAATATAAATTCAGATTCTAACTGAATCATTAGACATTTCACTGTTTAATGCTTACAAGCTAAATTATTTCCTGAGATGGATCTGGTCTGCCTATAGACACATGTGCCAGAGGAAGGGCTATGCTGCAGGAGCGCCCAACTCAAGTGAATAGATGGACCATTAAAACACTTCAATTTCTGATTTTTGTTACTCACTGTAATTTTTTTTCCCCCAACATGTCCTACTTACTCTTTCCTGGCAGCTGCCTATTCAGCATCCAGCACATACACAATATGGTCCTTGCCAGATGCTGATTGTTGGCCAGGGTTTGTCAGGTCTCATCTCCAATTGCTCCTAATTACATAGAATAATCTCATACTGTCTATGAACTGCTCCCAGACAAAAAAAAAAAAAAAAAATTCAGGGCAACCCTCCAGGGCTTTGCACTGTGCTGATGTATCCTTTCTGAAGCCTTAGGCTGCATCTCTATTACTGTGACATAAAGCTGGGATCTGTTGTGTGCTGCAGATTGTCAGGCACCTCAGGGTAAAAGGACAAAGGAAGAAAGATGCTGAAATGCAGCTGGAGCATGTGTTGCTTAATGTGGCTTTCTGCCAGGGCTGCCTGCTGCAGCTGTGTCCCCTTGTGCCAGACAGTGGGTCGGTACAATTCTGTACAAATACAAGAGAAAGAATTTTGTTGCTTTCTTGAAACACCTATTGTGTAAGAAAAAGCACAGTGATAAGAAATCCTCATGCCAGTAATAGCATATTTGATTCGGGAAAATTATATTTTGTAATCTAACACCTATCCCAATGGAGAGGTCTGTCAGCACCTCCACCAGAAATTCATACTAGAAATGACACTCAGGTTCTACTAAATGAAAAGCAGATGCAGCCTTCCTGGGAGCAAATTTGGACAGACAGGCAGGAATCAAGAGCACGGCTCATAGCAGCAGTGGGAACCCAAAAACCACACGCAGTGCTGTTGCAGCAGTTTAAAAGGAACACTAAACTCTTCTTGCTGTCCAGCTTGTATTTTCCTGGTGTGCAGGAGCCATGTTTGAGCTTCCCAGGACTGCACTGCCCTTCCCAAAAACCCCAGTTACTCTGCAGGCTGGATGGCATGGCAGGCATTCTACAGCTTCACCTGGGTGCACACCCTGGGCTGTGGTGTCTTATCACAGAATCACAGAATATTCTGATTTGGAAGAGAACCCAAAAGGATCATCAAAGTCCAGATCCTGGCCCTGCACAGAACACCTCCAAGAATCATACCACGTACCATGTGGGTGCTTTGGATACATGATCATCAGTTTCCTACATTTCCATTACTTCAGATGTTTATTTTGAAAAATGTAAAATTACTTCAGGTGTACTGGAAAAGAGGGTCTCAAAAACTTTTTTTTCTGGCAGATGTTCATGAGCTCTTACCTCCCTCCCACAGGCACTCAGTTCAGGTGTGTCTGCTCTTGAGCACATTAACCACAGCTGCTTCAAAAACACCTGGAGGTGGAATAATCCCACATCAGAAAACAGCAGCTCTTCTACTTTTGTTTAATTGGTGTATTTATTCCTTCATCCATCTGGGAGACACTGGTAATCTGTCTGCCCAAGTCTGATTCCTATTTAGTAGCAGCGCAGTCAGCCACAAGCACAACTAAACAAAAGAATAGTGTATACCTTCTGAAGGGAAGCCAACTGGCAAAAATATAAACCAATTATTTTGAACTTCTGCTCAGTATCTAACACAGAATGAAAGGCTTGGGTGTTTTTTCCCACTCTAGTTTTCTGTTTAGTCCTCACTTTTGAAAGAAGCTCATGGAACAATTCTGAAGAACTAAAAGGGAGAAATCTCAGGAAAAGACTTCCCTTACTGTCAAATAGTTCTTGTTAAGCACATCACTGAGTGAAGAAACAGGCTTTTCTTCTTAAGCGGGGGTGAAGTATGTGACTAGGTTGTGACCAAATCCTGCTTTACTAAACTGTGAAAATTAAACAGTCCAGTGATCTCTCCTTTCCTAGAAATACTTGATTGTATGTAATTAGATCAGAAAACCCCCAGCATAATCATGCTCATCTGCCTTATGTCATCAAACTAGGATGATGTCAATTCAGTTTAGAATTTTTCTTTTAATTCAGTGCTCATTTGTCATTCAAATGTGCTGTTCAGTCCAGCACAAAAAAAAATATTTCTGTTCAAGGGAGTGGCCCAGAAGGGTGTGTGGGGCGTGCACAGGCTAATAGGACTCATGTGAAAACATTGAGGTATCTTTCAGTCTGAAACTGAAATGTATTCAGGGACAATCTAGATCCAGGAGAACCTGAGAGCAAACACAGCATGCAATCCAAATCCAGTCTGTCTGGAATGCTATGCATGGAGCAAACTATAGCTGATGATGAGGTCAGGCCTGAAGTACTATTCACGTCAGGCTGCAGTCTAGGTTAGAGGAAGAAAAGACAAAAAGTTATTTTAAGTGTCTGGCTGTTACTTGAACTGTTTGTTTCTAACAACAAAACCCAGAAGGGATTTTATTGCACAACCAGCTTCTTAACTCAGACCCATTCTATGTACCTGATCATTTATCTCCCAGAATTGTCCCAGTCTTGCTGACCCAGTTGCCCACATCTCCTCTGCATGCTCTATACTTGCTTTCTAACTGCCTGTTATGCAAAGAATATATGCTTTGCTTTGGGTCACAGGATCTATAACAACCTTCCTTGCAGACCTTCTTGTGGTCTGCTCCACAATTTAACGTTTGGTTGATGCAGCCTTACTGACTGGTGTATGATTTTACTTGATACAGGATGAACCATCCATTCCTGACAAAAGCCTCAGCCCTCTTCCTTTCCTAATACAGTTGATTTACTGATGAATTACAAAGTCACCTTTCTGCTGGCTCTCTATGTTTGACAGCAGAGCTTCTTCAGTACAACTTTTAGCATACAGTTGTAGCACATGCAGGTGAACAACAGTGCAAGTAGCTAGGAGCATTTACTAGAGGCATTAATATCTGGTGTAGCCTGACCTGAAATCCTCAAGTCTAATTTGAGTAGTTTCCCTCCACTAGTTCATTGCCTTCACAAACAGGGCTAAATTTTGAACCTTGGATGTATATTCCGAATCCCACTTTGGAAGTAGATTTCCTGCAAAGAGTTTCCTTGAGATTAAATGTCCCCCCAAATGAGGCATAGATCCATATACCTCCTGAAACAAACTGATTTTTCTTGCTAACTCATCCTTCTGAGAAACCACATTGCTTACCCAGTCTGTCTTTTTTTTTTTTTTTTTTTGCCCATATGCCCTTTCTTGATTCAGGTGGATCCTGACCACAAGTCACCTCAGCAGCCAGGAGCTGGTGTGCAATAACTTGTTGCCAAGTGAGAGAAGTTTTTACAGTGCCCAGTTGCCGCCTGTCAGTTAGTACCTGTTTAAATACAAACATGAAACAACAGCATGTAAGTAAGGAGCACATTCATGACACTGAAACAGAAACAGAAACAGTTGTCTCTGTGGAGCAAGGGAATAGTAACCTCAGCACAGCACTCAGCAGAGAACTGGGTGTCCCTGGGAGGAGTTTTGTGACCCACAAGAGATGCAGCACAGTTCCACTGCAACAGCAATGATGGTTTACCTGCATGTTCTGAGCTGGGTTCCAAGGCTCTGGAACACGACAGTCACAGAAATCAAGTGAAAATGTCATGTTTTCCCCCGGGTCAAAGAAAAAGCTCTCACACATGTTTTACATTCTCACATCTGCAGTAAGAAACACAAAGGAAGTGGAGCTTTGGCATCCTGCAGTTCAGGTGCCAGACACTGGTTGTGATGACCAGCACTGTCTTGAGCTTTTTTTTCATGTTCACCTCTGATTTTCTCTGCTTTGCCTCCAACAGTGTTTTCTTCCCAGTACTTGTGTATTCCTTATCCTTCTCTCCTCCATGCTATTTCTGCTTTTCAGATTTTGTTAATATTCCCACTATATATTTTATATACATATACATACACACTCTAGAGATATAAAAAGTAGTTTCACACAAAGAGCTCACAAACTATTTTGCAATTACTCTTATGTGTCCTGATTTTTGGTAGTTATATGTGAAAATGTTTGTAGAATTGGATCAATAAAGAAGCATATAGCTAGAGGGTTTGCTGCTTTTTAAAAGTGTTTTAATATCCATATATTTCCATATGTTAATTTCCATATATTTCACACTCTGCTTTTCTTCTTTTATTGTAGAATTTTAATTTTTCATAACTTCTACCTGAAAGCCAGCTGATGGCAGTTTCCAGTCTGTGGCATGCATTAGCCTGAGAAGGACTGTGATGGGGCCATCTGCACTAGAGACATTTGTATAAGTAAGAGGTAGTTCTTGTCCAGGTCCATGACTTGTTTTTTTTTTTATCAGATTTTTTTTTTTAACTAAATATGAAACAGTAAAGTTAAGGGAAATCCCCCACCCCGGCTGCCTTACCAATTGAAATCTCTTTCTAAGTACCAATGGGCAGTACAGATCAGGATAACATCAATTATCAGGAAGGCAGTATTTGAAGAAAGGCAGTATTAAGCCAAATGGTACATGAATTTTTGAAGGCTGTGTGTGCCACTAAACTTGTTTTTCTGCTACCTGTCCTGATGCCATTAGCCGGTCTGACAGTCGCCACTGCAGTTTCGGAGCCTTCGGACTCCGACCCCCCGCCCCGCTGGCCTCGGCAGGAGGTTTGTTAGGAGAGTTTTGCTGGTGGTTGCGCCATCTGGTGCAGAAAAGGTTTTTTCCATCTACAGCACCCAAAAAAGGCTCTTGGAATTAATGCATAAAAGTTGCACAAACCCATTGGTGCCACTGGAAAAGCAGGACGCAAACTAAGCTCTGACTGCACATTTTGAAGCCGTGCAAAATACTGTTCTGTGCTTTGTTCAGTTTGATTGAAGCATTAATATCTCAGTTATCTCTCGTCTTCACAAAAAGCAAGTGCACAGACTTTTCAGTATTCCTTCATTCAGCTGGTTTTGCAATATCCATCCTAGCATCTTAATTTAAATTACCTTTGTAGTTTAAAAATAATTTGGCAATTTCTTCTGCATTTGTTTGTGTACTTGGAGAGATATGCAGGCACTGGGCTTTGACTTCTAACCTACCTTATTTATCTTAACAACATGTTCTTCACCTATTAGCCAAGGCCAAAGGGTAGGACAGCTAGAGAGAAATACACCATGTAGTGCTACTCGCAAGGGAAAAATCCCAAATCCACTGTTGTGGGACTGTAAGATATTACTGCATCATGCCTTTGCTGTCTCAGGACAGACTGCAGTTTGCTCACATAAGCAAAACAAGCCTCACACAAACATACCCTGAAATGCACTGCAGTGAGACCTCTGAGAGCACAGATCTGGTTTTCATGCCAAAATACAGTTTCAAAAAGATTCTCAACTTTTCAAAATATTTTTTCTCAATTTTCAAAAGACTTCAAAAACTCTTATTTTCCCCCATATCTGTTGAAGAGAGTCTATTGGAATACAGACTATCGTTTTTGGCAGGTAATTGCCAATCCTGATCCTTAACTCATTCAATGCAGAGGATATCACAATATCTAATTTCCTCTTTCTTATTGGATGGGGTATATGTAGAGCTGCAGGGAGTCTTTGACTTGGGCCTGTCTTACCATCTCTCTGATCCTTAATCAGCCACATTATCTGCTCTGCTCAAGAAATATAGCAGTTGTGAGGCCTACTTAGCTGCACAGCCACAGTAAAATGGTCGTGTGTAATGGCAAGATGGTGAAGACTCAGCATGCATTCCTTTTTAAAGGGGTTGGTGGCACATTACTTCAGAGACATCTGTTCCCAGCCATTTCTTCCATCCTCTTTCTGCCCCTTCTGTTGTTTGTGCATCTATGGTATAAAGTGGATAAAGTGACCTAGCACACCTGAGAAATAATGCAATTTTTTTTTTCTGTAGATCAATTCCCTGAGGCAGTCCCAAACAGCTACACAGCAGCTGGCCCAGGACATCACTGGATTGGCAGCAGACAGGTTGGCAGGGAAAAGGTGAGTGGAATCTGCTTCAGCTATCTTAGCAGCATTACTGAGGAGGAAGATTACATTAAGCTTGGCTGATTTCAGGGCACACCACTGCGGAGAGGTGTTCCATTCTCCTTCTTGTCTCCTCACTTACTGCTGCAAACTGATGGTGAGAACGTTTTTGGAAGAAGTGTGGTGTTGGATTGCCTCAGCCTCCTTGTACTGTTTGGTGATGCAGCTGAGCCCATCAAATATCTCACAGAAAGAATGCCTCAAGCTCATCTAATGCCCTACTGAAACAATGGCCTTGTCAGGAGCTGTGCATTCCTAGCCAAGTATTTCTTTGAATTGGCTTTGGCTCCTTTGACCACAGATTTATCTGATTCAACAGCAGGATATTTACTTGTATTTGCTGCTAGTATGCTAGCTTGCTTTATCAAGAACACATAAGACATCATAAAGAAAGCAGCAGGGACACACAGCTGGAAGCAGAGAATTGGAAATGGAAATAGGAAATAACTCCTTCTGAAGGCAGGGAACCGTTCAGTGGTCTTTTCCTTATCATCTAACCATACCTTGAATGTTACCTCCTGCATCAGTCACCTGGGTTGTTAAACCAGTTAGAACTGTGACCATATTCCCAAAAGTTTCCCTCAGGTGTTACTCAGGGAGAAGCAAAGAGTGCATGTTATCACTGATAATTACTTTAGCTCCCCAAAGCTAGCTTTTCCTGTGTTGCAAAGGAGTCTAAAGGTTTCCAAGATGAGTTGTGTTGATACTAGCAAAGAAGGCACTTCTGATGGTAATTTGCAGGCCGTTGTGTTTTATAACTCATTTGCTCTTAACTTCAAACTGAAAGTGTTCTTTTCTGTGGAAGCTGATGTAAAAATACAAGACCTCACTCCCTTCTGCTGTGATTGGGACTTTGTGACAAAAGTTATTGCCTTTGCAACACAATTTATGTTGGAGGGATTGTTGGAAATGATACAGCTTCTAACATTTTTAATGTAACTTTGATCAGGGGTTTGTTTGCCTTTGCCCAGGGGGAGGGGAATTGAAGTTTCTCTTCAAAAGACGCTGGTCACCGGGTGGGTCTGATGAGCTCAACATCAACAGATTGGGAGTAGCCAGAAGATGCACAGGAGACAATCGAACATTAAGGAACGTGACCCACCCTGGTGCGGTAGGAGACACCTGGTCAGGGAAAAGATCGCTAAGAGAACCGAAGAATGAGGACCAAATTAGCATCGAAGGCAAAAGGATCAATAACCAATAGGAAACATAATACTAAGATTTGTGTAATTTAAGACCGATGAATGTGAATTTCTTTGGGATTAGTCTTTGTAAATATATGAAATGTGTGGTGAAAAACCATTTGTGATGGAATGATTTACACTGCACAACCCAGGCATGTGTAGATGAAATAATCTTTACTGCACATGCTGGCCAAAATAACATCCTGGCCAGAATAAAGTACTGCCTTGATTCTCTAACAGTGCAGAGATGTTGGAAAGTTTCTGTTTTTCCCGCAGTCTCGGTGACAGGATTGCTACCCACATCTCAGTTCTCACTCTGGCATAACTGATACCCCAAGGACTGTATCCAAGGGAGACCACGGCATGGGCACACATTCCTCTTTGCTGACACAGACAGGAAAAGGACAATCGGCTCTGGAAAAACAGAAGCCTCAAGCAGATGGGGAGCAGTACTGGTACACACGACTGGCAACCTCTGCACACAGACTGAGTCCTTTTGGTTCATGCAGCCATACAATTATTTTATGCAACACTAAAACGATGATTGCACTAAAACCAAGAAAACGGTATGGTTTTATCTATGTTTTATATATGCATACCAGCTCTCCATTTTTACTAGATTCTGGTTCCAATTTCCAATGCAAGCAATCCCTCTTTAGAGCCCAGTGTCTCTGGGTTCTACTACAATCCAATCCTGCCAAACTACTTTTGCAGCGAAGTCTTTACATAAGTTTTTATTTATCTCAGTCATTCCTTGCACCCAAATTTAAATCTCGTTAGACAATAAGGACATCACATCATAAAATAATTTCCTCAGACATCTTTGCATACCCTGATTTACATTCATTTTTAAAAGGAAGCTCTGAAGATGAGGGGACTTGCTTATTGTACTTTTACACTCAATGAAAACGCTGAGAATACTTAACTTGAAGGCATTTAAATCCTAGCTTGCTTAGGCACAAGTAACTGATTAGAAAATTAACCAGCCTTTATAAATAATATCCCAGTGATTTGTGAAACACCCAGTGAATTACTATAGGCTATCAAAGAAGCAGAAACAGATGATGTAGCACAGACTGATTCAGCTAAATAAAGCACACTGAAAAATAGGATCAACATCCAATTTACGTTCCAAAGATCTTCACTTTATACGGGGTGCAAGGGGAATAGAGAAGTGCCAGTCCACAGGAGGCTGCAGAGGCTGGAAGCAAGCCACTGAGGCTCAGAGCCAGTCTCCCAAAGACTTCAAGATCACTTAAAGACTCACAAATATGTTGAGTGCTTAAGAACCTCTTTGAGGGGTTCCGTCTGAGAGGCTGGTAGCTGTACATGAAAAGAGTGTTTTCTCACCATTTCGTTTATGTGTGACACTTCCTCCTTCAAAACCTGTCTTCTGAGTCCGGGCGTGCGGACGTTACATCCGGATTATGGAAAGAGGCGCCTCCCGCCCCGCCCCGCCCCGCTTCCCTCGATCCTGTTTCTAGCCGTGTGGTGTCACCCTTCCCCCTTTTCCCAGCACGGAGACTTGCCTGCCCGCACAGGAAGGCTCTACAGCCAGTCGTGGCTATTCTGCCTACCAGAGGGCCATATAATCTTCCCAATTCAGACAGATCAATGGGCAAAAGCAAAAGCCCAAACTGGCTCCGTGGGGAGACACGGGACTTGTGTCTTTAAGCAGGAACATGGTGTTCCACTGATGCTGCCATCTCATATAATGTGTGCTAGGAGCATGTCTTTAACTACATCGGCTAATTTCTCAAAGTTTCTGAATTTACATTTCAGCCTTCAGCATCCAAGATGAGGTTTGAACGACATCCAAATACTGATGGTCTGGTTCTGTAAACTTGCATCTATTTCTATAAAACCAACTTGGTGCAGGTGCTCAGCAATCCCAGCTCAGTGCCAACCTCCCACATGTCCATTCACAGTGCTGTCAGCTGGAAGTCTTTGAGACTGTAGGTTTAGAGGTATAGAATGAAGGTTTACATGTCCATCCCAATAGAGACAAAGCTATTAATGAACTGGAAAATGCTTTGTGGAAAAGTTTTGCTTAGACTTTGAGAAAAAAAATCTACCTCACCTCTGGGGAATGATACTAGCTGAAAAACATTGGTACATTGTTAATCTTGATCACAAGGACCACCTTAACAGTCAGAAAAGCAAGATTGTGTGTTTTCAGAAATGTATCATAATTTCCTGGAGGGCGTATGATCACCACTGTCAGTTTCTTCTCTCAACTGGATTAACAAATAGGAAACCAGGTTCTGACTAACCACCACAAGAGATGCAGTTAACAAGTAAACCACTTTGGATTAATATTGCTTTGACCTTAATATTGCTTTGGACTCTCTGGAGAGAAGCATGTATTTCACAACAGTTGATGCTGTATAGTAGGAGCTGGAGAGGCTTTTTCCATTCAGCTCAAAGACAGAAGCTTGATTAAGATCTTAATCCAAGTTTTTAATACACAACTTTGGTGTATTGTAAAACAAAACCCATTCAGTCACTCTAGTTAGAAAATAAAGTGCAGGAATGGTTTCTTTTCCCCAGAGAGTAAGGAGGATTAAAAACATTGTGGGCAGAGTAAGGAAACAGAACAAGGACTCAGTTTCTTGGTTGAGTAGGATACCAAATTTAGTTGGAGACAAAAAAAATGTCAAATTTGTCAATTATGCAGCTTCCTTTCTGGAAGTGCTGAGCGAATGCCATTTTCTATCAACTTTTCTTGAAAGAGAAGAAGTTCACATTGACAAATCTGCCCTGTTATTGAGCTGCCTAATTGTGGAGTTAAGCATCTAAACTTAGACCTTATATTTAAAAACCTGCCTAGATGTGTATGTGCTGTTTACTCTTCTCAGTTGTTTCTTAATCCATTGTCTCACTTTTTTTCTTTTAATCACAACCACCTCTATTCTGTGGTCTCAGTATCCATGATTATTCCATGTGCTTCAGAACACAGCTCCTTTAAACGAGTTTGCTTCTCAGTCTCTGCTTAGTAAGAAAGTAAAAAACAACAGTTTTTGTGCCAAGGTCATTAAAAATTACATTCTTATGCTCTTCTTCAACTAGAGATCTCCTCCCTGCACTTCCTGAATGAGACACAGCCATCTATGGTTCTAAAAATAATCCTGCTCTTTTCTGCAGACACGCTGCTTAGCCTGCATGTGCATCCTGCATGTGCGAGTTACCCACACAGCCATGCCGGACTTCTTGGAGCTCCTTGAATGTAACCACATGCCTTCAAATGAATGGCTTGTATTCATGTCCCAGGGAAGCCACAGATCAGAAAACATCTTTGCAATGCCAGTCCTCCAAGCAGCCTTTGGACTGTTCCCCCTACTTGCTTCTAAATATGTAATTTACTTTAATTACATTATGCTTAATCTTCCCCTGTCTGTTCCTGCCTATCCATTATAAAGGCAGCACATTGTGCCCGTTTGATACTGAGCAAGTGCAGCTGGGAAGGCACATGCAACTCTTGAGTTAACTAATTACCTCTTAATTCAGGTTAAGCTGACTTCTCCAATATTTTAGGCAAATAAGCATTTCTGGATTGGAAGGCAGACAAGGGCCCCTATGTAAAAAATCAGCAACCTTGGGGGAGGTCAATGTATTTATGTGAGCAATGATACAATTTCTGTCTCAATTCCAGAATTCCATAAACTGTATCGTAACTATACAGAAAGGACAGACTGGAACAGTAAAGGGAGCTTACTTATGTATCTACTAAAGGGAAATCACAAAGATTAAAACTGGAAAATATTAGAAACTGCATGGCAACTAAAACAATGAAAAGAGATCACATCTCCCCCTTTTTTAGTACTTTTACTGTAGATTGTAACTATAACCCCTTGGGCTGGATTCCCTGCTGCTGACTGGACACTGCAGCTGCACAAGGCAATGGAGTATGTTCCACTCCCCAGGGTCACAGAAACATAGAGCAGAATCGTTAGGTCCATTAGACCTTTCAGGTTGTTTTACACACAGAAGGAAGACAGGAGAATTATCCATGTCAGTTGGATGTAAGCAGAAACAGCAACTTCAGTGAGACAAGCCCTACAGGGAGAGGTGATATGTTTTCATTGGATCAGCTGATACAGCTGAAAAAAAGCAGAGCAGCTTTCAGGAACACAAACCCTCCTTCACCAAGCCCAGCATCACTGGAGCAGGGGAGAAGCAGCAATAGCTCCCTTCTCTCAAGGAAGGTTAATCACTGCTGCGGAAGAAGCTTGGCAAAGATAACTGTCTGAATCCACTTTTTTTTTTTTAATGGCATTGATATTTTCAATTTTATATTATTAAAAACTACTAAATTTGTCAACTACTACAACACAGTAAGAATGCAAACAATTTAGCTCTTGCATTCTCTGCAATACCTGCTTGGAGACAAACCCACACCTCTCCCTGCTGCTTAGCACAGGCCTGTTTGGTAAGATGTCTCTGTCTTACAGTAGGATTTCTCATCACCCAAGATTATATCAGCTTCTGCTGATAGTTTTTTCCTTTGTGTCCTTAGCCCTCTGCAGCTGACATCCCAATCACCTTTGCAACAACTGAGCTGTCAAATGGAAGGCTGACACTATGATCAGAGGGAGAGCACCTGCAGGAAGAAAGTGAATTTGTATGAAGGAGAAAAGCTTCTTTTCAGCTGCTCGATTGTAACAGTAGAAAAACAAAGAGCTGCACCTTCAAAATTAGAAGAGTAAAATTCTTTTGCAAAACATATTTTCACTATATATACACAATAGCCTTTCATTTATCAAAATAATTTTCCTTTTTGTTTTCTCGTTAAACAGGGAATTTGGGTTTTGAAAACCTAAAATAAAATTTTAAGAGGAAAAAACCCCACAACATAAACAAACGCCTGCAAGTCTTTAATCCAAACTCTGTCTCTTTCATAATCTAGGTAAGACATAACTATTTAACTGGAAGCAAAACTGACATCTTGTAAGAAAAATCTTAGTATGAAAGGTGATAGGGGGGACTAAATCCTACTCTCTGAATTACCTTAACCTGCAAGCCCATTGTTAAAAGCAGGAACATAAAAAGCAGAAGTTAAAAAGCTCTCACCAATCAGTGAGCCCTTTTCCTTTCCCAAGTACATTGGAGAATTTCAGGCCAGATGTTCCTTAGTCACTGCTAAACACCTGAACAGTGTGCCAGTGTCCAGTATTGCTCAAGGGCAGGCCTTTCCTCAGCAGCCCAACTGTACTGATATATACAGCCAGCTATCAAATCCAACATTTTTGAGAGATTCTCCAGATTTGACAGACTAGATATGGGTTAGACATTAGCTCAACTCCAAAATATGAAAAATCACACTTTTGAAACTCATATATAATAAGATATTATAAAAATGAGATTTTACCTTAATATTTAACAAGCATTGACTACCACTAATATTTTTTTTTTAAAGTTTAACAAAAAACTATGGGTAGCCTAAACAAAGTTTTAATGTTGCTTTAGCCCCAGGCCATTGCTGGGCACTCATGAAATGAGACAGAGAGAGGATACAGTCCTACTGAATTGCAGTTCTGTCCTGAATGTTGTAGACTTCCTGCAAGACAAACCTCCTTTTCATACATGTAACAGCAGCAAACCACGCTCCTTCAGCCTCAAGCCTGAGAGAGTAGCTGTTCACCCATCTACAGGAAAACTCCTCTGGCACTCTGCCCCAGAGCCTGAGAGAACTTAGCAAGTTGTACAAAACCCGATGCAAAAGCTGTCAAACAAGGGCCAAGTTACCAAAGTTAAAGGCAATACAAAGCTTTGCACTGAGTATATCTTAAATAAAGACATTTCCTGTTGCTTTGGGGAAAATGGGAAAACCTTGTGGATGTTGTTCTAAAGCATTTTTGGGGACAAGACTAGATAACTTACCACCAGTCACTCACATGTTAACCAGAATCATCTGCTCTAATTTTTAAATACCACCTTGGTATCTTCAGTTCCATTTGAACTACATCAATGGTAGCTTTTTAAAGTAAAGAATGCTAGTATAGCAGCAAAGCACTGCATGGCAGGAAAGGACCAAAGCCCATCCTGTTACCACAGTTTAGTCATATAAAGTATGAATATAAAGTGAAATGAAAAGCAGAAAGCAAACATTAGGGCATGTATGGTACAGCTTCAGTTGCAACAGCTCACACAGGGTGATGACTACACATTACTGAAGATGGCAAGTCTCTGATTTCTCTTTCAGGAAAGCCAAAACTGAGTGAAATACACATAGTTAGCAGGAAAACACATTCAAGTGATGTAGTGAAAACCAGAATAAGCAAATAAGTATCAGTAATTTTTGTAAGATTCCAGTTTTACCTCAGGATTTAAAGTTTCCCTCATTTGTACCACGAGTCCAAAAAGTTCAAACTCCCTGCTGTATTCATATGAACAGAAATCCATGTGGTACCATTTTGTCTTGTACACACCCAGACCCACAAAGTTATGTAATTCAAGCAGAAGATGAAAAAAGACAAGAACAACTCCTCTCTTCTGCACTAAGCAGGTATCAGACAAATGATTAAAAATTTATTCCCACCCTACACATGGTATCCAAAGAAACAATACATACAAAGATCTATTTATCCCACAGTTACACAAGCATCCTGGATTTAATATTTTGAAACATATGACAAAGTTCAAGATACTTTATTTGATACAACAAGTAAATCTCAAAAGAGAGTTCTTGAATGCATGAAAAAAAAAAATCACATCACTTAAGTGACTCCCACACACACACCTTCCAGCACCAGATTATATTTATAATGTACTTTTTTAATGATGCTGTTAACTTTCTCTTGCAGATCTGCTCCTCTCCTTACGGAGTCTTTTGTATTTCCAGGCATGGTTGTTTAGTTCATTCTACCACTTCATATATATATTTACATCCATCTCATCTCAAATATTTTTGTCATACAGGCATGTAATTCAGTTGTTTTCTAACTATTTCTTTGCAGTCTATCTACATCTCAAAAGAACTTGTGCACAGCACAAATTAATGCAAATGGCTTTCTCGGTGTACATACTGAAGGATATGCATCCAGAGCTTGACCATCTGAACACACCTTTCAGTAGTCCAGGCTGTATTTTTAAACTAATTATACAGATCTACAATACTGTATCAAAAAAATTATTCTTGGACCAGTACAATGTCCAAGAAACAGCTGGTAAAGACGTAACATTTTTCAGGTATTTGTAACTCTGAAATGATATAGTGTTACTGTATAAACTCAGGTTACAGAGAGGAATAACTTTTTCTTAAATCAAGAACTCTATAACAGAATAAATAAACAAGCTTGAGAAAAGTTGCATTGTTTCCAACACAAAGACTTCTTACCTCTGTTGTAAAAAACTTAGAGGAACTAAATATTATTTCTGTCAGTGGCTGTACAACTTAAATACTTGGTTTTGTCCACACAATTCCCCTCTTTTAAATCTGATAGAGGTAGATGAAGACAAAACAAACCCCAACATGTAAGGATTAAGATACTGCAATTAAATTCTAACCCTGCAAATCTAGTGAACATATGTTCTCACCAGATTTACAGAAAGCAGTTATTTTTTCTTTCCTTTTTTTAACTAGAACAGCACTGAACTTCTTCCATCCACGTTGTCAAAATAAGTGCCTTATACTGTCATAAAATAATTTTCAAAGCATTTTTTAATTAGAGCAGCAGGTCCCACCTTGCACTCTTTAGTCATTCAGATACATTTCCCAGGACTGTCTGTTGAAGAAATGCTGCCTCACACCCAGCATTGTCCAGACAGCCCCTGGGCCTCTCCCCCAAACGACAACAGATGACAAACAATGACAAACCTGCAGATCCCACCCAAGGTAACTCTTGGGAAAAGGCATGGGAGCAAGGGAGGTGGTGCTGAAGGCAAGAGAGACAACTGGGCAACCTTCACACCCGTTAAAGATGGTGACCTTTCCGAAGCCTTCTCGAAAATTTTTTAGCATGGGTGTCTGTGTGCAAGGGCTGCAAAACATTTGGTTACTACCACAAAACCAGAGATTTTATTAGGCTCACAGGTATTTACAAGATCTTGTGTAAAGTCTTGGTTTTGGCACACAGAAAATTATAAAGTAAAAACATTTTTCAAAACATCAATTACTTCATTAATGTCCTGACAAATTAAAAGAAAAAATTAAGATTAACTGTTTAGATCCGATTTCCTACTTTCCCACAGCTTGGCCTGTGGCTTCAAGTGTTCTGCTCTTCTCTTCACCTGTAATTTTATCTACTTTTTTAATCTAAAAATCTATCCCTGTGTTGAAGCCATACATAAGAAAGTATATACAAGAAATAGGAATGAGTCTGGCAGCCTTTTTTAAAAAATGACTGGACAAAGTATGTTTGTTTCCCTCTTCATTGTTCATTGGACAAAAATGAGGAAGCATCACTACATACCAGAACATCTGCATAAAAGTGCCTCCAAATTTCTTCACAACAGCAATACTGGCTTGATCACAGAGACAGGATTCTTTTTCTTTCTCTCTCTATACCATAACTGATGATCTCATTTGGTATGCAAAAAATATAATTACTTCAGTACAATTTCCACAGCAATTTGAAATGCGCCTTTTTCTCTTTTAAGTTAGTGTTTTAATTTAATGAAAACGATAGGACAGACTGAGATGGCAAAACCCCAGCATTTTACATCTTTCAGTTTGTTTGGTTTAGTTACAGAATAACAATCTTGGCAGTTAAACTAAAACCATAGATCTAAGTGGATGAGGCAATTTTGTGCATTCTAAAATCAATGCATATTTAAATACTTGTTTTCCTTCACAACAGTCTTCAGAAACTCTTGTTCTATGGACGCTGGACCAATTTACTCTTATTGCTTTCCTGCTCACTAAGCTTGAAGTGGGTGTAGGCTAAAATGCCGAACAGTGTACACAGAATCCCAAGGCCTTGGTTAACAGACAATGGATCCTTAAATAAGAGGCACCCTCCCAGGAGGGTGATGCAGAACTTGAAATGTCCAAACATGTTATACCTAGACATTTGTTAAGGATAATAGCCAATAGCAGTATTATTTTTGTAAAAAGAAACATTTGGAATTTTCATTAGTTCCACCCGAAGCATGCAATGGTACACTGTGTTGACTCAACTCGTACAGTTTTCCCAATCTCTGCGGCTGTATTTACCTCCACCTAAAGCCTTTCACCCTTTTCACTGCAGTCTGATGGACATGCCAACACTTCCTCAAGGCAGCTAAAGCATGAGTTAATTCCTTGCAGGTACGAAGGTCAGTGAATGAACAGCCATTACCTATACAAATCCCACACCAGGAAGGTTATCAAACAATTTTCCCACATAAATCAGCCCAAATGAATTCCAACATAATTAATCTGGAAACAGGAGAAACGACCAGCATTACAAAGGATACGTGACAGGTGACGTATTTCCAATGATCCAGTAAATGGACAAGTTTACCATAAAGGCTATTATTCCAGAGAGCAGTACCATTATCTGTGGATTAATGGACACAGTCAGTAATCTGACTTGCTTTTGGCAATTTGTAGATACATTCCAGGTTATTTATTTAGTTTCATTTACTTTCAAATGCAAAATATCAGGCAAGAAAAACATATGGAGAACAAAAATAGAAACAGTTTCAAATCAGTACAGACACTGGTGATGTGTATAAGCAGCTCAGTGACATGTATACTTATAACATCCATAAATATACACTGATAGAGCCACAGGCCTTTTCTCCTTTACTCTTAGTGAACATTTAAGAGTGATTTGGAAAATCTGGATACTCATTCACATAGAGATTGTATTCTTTAACTTTGAGATAAAGTCTTATTTATGGTCACAACAAAAACTATTTTAGCAAAATATCTGACTTTATTACTGTGAATACTTGCTATCCCATTCATAAAATACAATGCTACAAGAAATGACCCATCACTGAGGTGCACAATCAGCAGTAGTAAGAATATGCAACTCTCTCTTTTTTGGACAGAAGGATACTGAGAGAAACTATAGTCTCCTTGATGAAAATAATCTACTGATTCTAGAGAACAACCAATGTTTGCATCCTTCCACAGAAGAGAAGTTGAGAGTGTCCTTCTCTGAGTGGACAGTCAGAGCTAGAAATAGAGCACTTAATACACTAGGGGAAGCTTCTGGATTTTGATAGATTTTCCTGTTGTTCAGATGCCCTCTAAACAGAAACAAGAATAAGGAGATAAATCAATTGACAGACTCGATCCTCTCAGAGGAAGCGACTCAGAGAAAGGGGCAGACTTAGCAAAGGGCTTTTTTCCTGCACATGTCCCTCTCATATCACCATAGACAACAGCTGTACAAAAATCTGTTTCACAAACAAACAGATCTTATTACCAAATTTAGCTAGATCAGTGATAATTATTTACATAAAATAAAGTCAACAAAAGCCTTACCACAGCAGAAAGCGTCCAGGGCCCAAATATTCCCCCTTCTCCAAAGACTGGCTCGAAGAAGGGTATGATGAACAACAACATAGCTGAGGACATCGGTGCCTGATAGTACAACAGCTGCATAGAGTTTACCTGCAACTCATGCTGCTTAGCGCCTACCCACTAAAACCAAAAGAGAAAGCTGTTAAACATGAGGAAAAGAACCCCATAAACTGAAAAACATGAGCAAAAGCAGACTGGCTACTAACACAGAGGGAGTCCCACGTGGACAATACTACTTAAACAGGCCGTTGAGCCTCACCTTTGCCTCAGTGGAGGCCCCATGTGTTTGTCTCTTTCAAGTGAAAAAGCCATGAGAGGAGAAAATTGTATGCAGGGGCATATACACTACGGGTCAAAGAGCCTCACTTTTTTTTTGAGGCACAGTACATCTCCTACAAAGAAATTCACGTTTAAATCTATCACACCTACATGACAGGAGTTTCTAATCTAGGAGGCTCTTCCAATCATGGTCAACAACAAATAGGGTGAGCTATTAGTACAATGTTACAGCAGAAAGAGCTGAGGCAGTCCTTGGACATATCAATTTTTAAAATCATAATTATCCAGAAAGGTTGTATTGTGCATTTATGTATTAATCCATCCTCTACAAAACCACCTTAGAATGTATATAGGTGAAACTGAAGAAGGATACTGGTAAAATGTAACTAGCTCAAGGATAAACCATGGGATTGAAGGACTGGAAAACATCCTTTCTAGGGAAAAAGCTCAAATGCAAGGCACATGCTTCAGCAAGGACAACATCTGTTCCCTCTAAAAAAAAAAAAAAGGAGTTTTACCGCTAAAGCAGTCTTCGCCCCTTGAAAATAACGCTCACGTTAAAGATGACACCCCAATTTTTAGCAGCAAGGACGATCAATTCCTTAATTTGTCAGGGGTTATGGTGGATTATCATAATTTGGTGGAGGTTTAAAAAAAGAAATAACAGAGCACGGAAGGTTTCCCGCGGGGCTGGGTGCTACTTAAAGGCGATCAAAGCAAGGGGCAGCATCTGGGAGCGCAACCACCGCAACGCTCCCGCGCCCCGCGCCGTTACCCACCACTTGGTACAGGGAGGTCACCAGGACGCCCAGGGTGGCGAACGCCATCCCCAGAACGCTGAACTTCACGTCGTAGTAGGAGTTGAGGAAAACACCCAGCGTGATGGGGACCTGTGGAGGGGGACACGGCGGTTTTAGGCAGGGTCGTTGCCCTCAGCGTTGCCCTTCCCCGCTCCCCTCGGCCCCCGCCGCCTCCTCACCAGGGTCAGCTTGATCCGCAGAGGGAAAGTCTTGCCGTAAGCCACGCTCTGGATGACCACGATGACCGGCGTGGTCATGGCCTTTGCCAGCTGGTAGGTTCCGATGGTGTTGCTCTGCAGGGAGAGGTTGGTGAAAACGACGAAGCCGCAGAAGCTGAGGGCCAGCGGCAGTACCTGCGCGGGCTGGAGGCTCTTGGGGGAGAAGGCGCCGAGCGCCTGGCACAGGTAGAGGCCGAGCCAGGTGATGGCGAAGTGCACCAGGGTGAGGCTGAGGTTGGGGAAGCCCAGCCGCACGTACAGCCACTTGTTCAGGAAGACGATGCAGATGNCTGCTGCCCAACAGCCCCGACGCGGGGAAACGCACCTCGGCTCCAAGCCACAAATACCTCTCCACAACGAGACTGGGCATTTCCACAAACACGACATTGTACGTACAGATGTACAGCACGAAGTATGTTCTTTGCCAGGTGCCAAGAGACACCGACTCGGGTGAAGGAGCCAAAGTCCTTGCCTAACTGCACTACGTGTCCTCTGCACTCTGTCTTGTTAAGGGAAAGGCAGCTAAATGTGTGTTTACACATGTAAACGGAGGCAGAACGAGCTTTCAAAATAAACTACAGAATCTCAAACGGGGGTTTCAACCTATGATCATCTTTCCTCTGGTTCAGGACTTCATCAGCATTTTAGCAACTCCATGTACAGGAGGACAGCACAAGCCATGAAGCAAGGCTGCCTTCTCTTCTGAAAGGCTGGAAGTAACCCCTCACTTTTGCTTTTTGGTTTTCCTTTCCCCCAATGTGTCTGTTTTCTTCTCCCCTACTTTCTCCATACACGTGCTGGCAGTCTCACTTTCCTTCCCCCCGTACCCATGCTCATTTTACTGCTAAGTAATGTTTTCAGTCTATGGGCAGTCTTTTTGGCATATAGCAAATAAATTAAGGATGTTCATAAAATCACCAAATTTATATAATGACATTTTAGATTAGAATGAACAAGCATTTTCTCTTTTTCAAGCACTTTTATTAGGAAAAAAATTATGAAAAAGGTTGTGTAACAAATAACATCTCTAAAGTTGGTCATACTTTTTCAAGTTTAAATTGAAATCTGAAGGTTGGGGTTTTTCACCTCACAAAGAGAGAACACTTTGTCCAAGTAATGATTCTGTTGGGGTCTTTTGTTTGTTTTTCTTAATAACCAGAATGTCCATGCTCAGAAGTTTTTGAAAGTATCTGCATGAAAACTTATGACTGAATTTCATATCCCAAAGGATCAAGATCCTGGTCCAGAAGTATCAGAGAAGATTCCCTCAGCTTCTGTAGAAGCTTTCGGAGTTCTTCTTTTGAAAATACCTGAGAATAAATAATAAAAAAACCAAACATCATAAAGTTGTATTTATTTGCAATGAATAGCACTGATACAAAAAAGTAAGCGGTGGTTAATTAAGTTACTATTTTTCTATTTGATTATTTATTTCTATTTAAGATAGTGTGATCATCAGGCATTTCAGAAGGACATTTACTAAGACATGGGAGGTTAGTAGCAGCATCCAAAACCTGAACGTAGGCTCAAGATACCTCTGTCTCATTTGGGGTTGTTTTTCAGGCTTTTGGAGGCAAAGATGATCATGGGTAAACCAAATGCTCTAAACCAAAACCTGCTTATATAGTGTTTGAAAAGCAATGGAAATAAAGAAATCAATTACAATTCTACACCAAAACTTAGAATCATAGAATCATTTAGGCTGGTAAAGACCTTTAAGATCATGAAGTTAAAATTCAATAGCCCCCATCCAAAAACTAGTAACTGCACTACTCAGAACTGGTTGTCAGAACACTGGTCATTATCCTCAATATTTCAAAGTTAACTCTTTGATTCCTTAAGTCATAACACAAGGAAACCTTTTACTACTGCACTGAATGGGAAGCAATCAAGAAACTTATGATGTTAAGGAACATATGGTGTCTTCCTCTCTATATAGAAGCTTTTTCCCCAGCCAACCCACAGAGCTTTCACTGTAAGCCAGGCTGTTGCAGCCCTGCCTAGCTCACCGTGTAGAGCTTGTGGTGTTCTGAGGCGACCATGTCAGCGAGGCGCAGGCACTCCTGGTGCTGCCCCGTGCTGTGGAGCACCGTGTGCAGCAAAAAGCACATCATTGGCAGACACAGCTTTCGCAGCAGGATCATCTGGTGTGTTCGCTCAGGGTCATCCTCGGCATCCTTACCAGAGCAAAATATCTCATTAGTATTATGAAAATCTACCTTTAACAGGCAACTCAGCATAACCGCGCAATTAGTACTGTTGGAGGCAGAAAACTGGCCTAAGCAGCCTGGAGTGGACTGTCAGATGTGGTCTGCATGGTTACTAAGGGGAGTAAGCTCTAAATGCTCACAGCAAGGCCAGAGCCAATTAAACAGGAACACATGAAACTAAATGTCACAAAGGTACAACTACATGTGATCTGTGCTTTGTGGTCTGTGTCATTATAGAAAAATTCATTTTACCTCTCTGACGTCAACCATCCATCCTCCATCAACAAACAGCAACACATTGTACATTTTCTCCTTAACATCAGCTGTAAGAGCATCCAAGAGGCCTTTCCAAATGCCATAATCCATCTGGCAAAGAAACAAAAAATAAACTACTGCAGAACAGGATAATTTCCAAGGCTATTTTAAAACACACTGCAACAGGCAGTGCAGCTCCAATTCAAATTAGAATCTTCAGCCAGTGGCTAAAACTTAAAAGTCTACTGCTAACAGCTATTTCCATCCTTGCTTAATGCCCTATCCATAGAGTCAGACAGGTTGTTCAGAAACAAAGCCACTAGAGGAAGATAATTTTAAACAACCTATTCTGCCATGCTTATAAAACAAATGTTTATGTCAACTGAATAGGGTATATTTTTACTGATCAGACCTGCAAAAAGAACTTCAGTCAAAACTGCAGCATCTTTTAGAAAACAAAAGGTGATAATACTTAATAGAATTAATAGCAAAATCAAGTGCTCACATTTATTAATATCACTGACAATCAACACATGATAATATTTACTATTACAATATTTTATGTAAAGCTGAGTCATTAAAAAACCAGAATTTATTGTGCAGCTGCCTTCTAATTCTGTTGTTTCATACTCTCTCAACATAAAAATAACTTATAATAGAGTCCTTAAATAATACGAAACAGCAGTCTTATACTTTCTTTCATTGAAATAGACTGCCTCTAAAGCAAGAACATAAAAGTTTGCAGTAAATAAGGTGGACTTGCACCTACCTCATACTTCTTTTCTTTATGTTCATGGGCCACTTTTTCAGTGAAACTTGCTTGTGGTAACAAAGATGGCTTCTGTGGAGCTGAGTTCATGTGTTTAAACCATTCATTAAAGGTTTCATGGGCTTCCTGGATTGCATTGGAAACAGTGTTTGGGTATTTTTGACTCATCTAATAACCAGAATATCATTACATGCATAGGTTTAATGAATCAAAGAATCAGAAGTTAAATCAAATGGACAAAGCTGAAGTTTTATCACCAAGGCAAAGCCACGAGTATTTCTAAACAATAACTTGGAATATTGCATATTTGAAACTCACCAAATATGCACGAATACATAAATGTTCCCGGATAGCATTGTCATCTTCAGCTGGAAGTGGAGTATCCATTCCCTGTTCTTCCCACTGATTATATATTTCTGCTATAGAGTCTTGGGGAATCTTCACAAACACGTCTTTTGCAGCTTCATGTTTCTTGGATGCTATGAGAATGTGAACTGGGTATCAGAGCTTTGCAATTTCCATACCTTATCTTCTGAAGCTGGCAAACCCATGCTTTTTAATAGACTAGATCCAAAGTTATATCAAATGTAGTACCAAGAGCCAATGAGAACAAAACCAACATTTAAAAATAAGTCTACAATATTTGTGAAGCTTAGTACCCAAGAACTTCCTCATGATTGCATTGCTTTGCTTAAGTGCTTCTGCCCTCTGTGCAGGATCGAAGACGAGCCAGTCAATTACATCTATTTTCAGCTGATCCGCCTGTAAAAACCAACACAGAGATTCACCACCATTTCAAGCACACAGCTGATGTAACACACATTAGATCTGGTCAGGGAAATACACAAGTTTGGAAAGCATTACAAGATAGTAACAAGGATCGCTGTATTCAAAAGCTTAGAAAATCTCTGCCATCTGGAATAATAATAAAAAATAATTTCTAAGTGTTCCTAAGATATTCAGAGCATCATCTCTCAACATTTTTTATGGATTATGGTGTGTTTTCCTCAAATTTTAATACAAATACACTGTACCAACATGTTTTACGGAGCTCTTGCTATAATCTTCAAGGGTGCCATCAGCCTGCAACCAGTTTTCCAACTCTTGTGTTAGATAAACTACCTTTTTATCTTAGGGAGCTTAAACTTTATACTGAACAGCAAAAACATTACCACAAATTTGCAAACAATTAGTTGCTTTCTAAACAGTACTTTGAATAGAGCCTATTAACATTACCTTGCTGTCCCTAAAGCACTGAGTTGGAACCAACCAATGCTCAACAGCAGTGACAAGGAAACTGTCAGCAAAAGCAGTGTCTGCTGTAGCTAGAAATGCCACTTCAGCATCTTAAAAGATACATCTGAGATCCAAAGTACTAATCCTCATAAACTGTAGAGGCTATAATAACACCCTACTCCCAGCTACAACATAGGCTGCTGCAGTCGTTTCAAGGGCCTTATCTTCACTTGTACACAGGTATGGCCGCTGATAAGCACACCCAAAGAGCAAGGAGAAATAGAAACAGTTACAGATTTGTGCAATTTTCTCACTTGGTCACATGGAAAGTGCATTTCCCTCACAGGCTTTTTCAAAGCAATTTTCACCATTGTTGAAAGAAAAATATGGCTTATACATGGTCAAAGACTCTGTAGCTGATTGCAAACTGGACTATCTGCTCTGCGAAGCACTCACCTCTGTTGTGCCTGTGTCTAGCACGTGGTCGTGGTGGCTGAACTCCCCAGCATCCTTCTTGCGGATGTTTTCAACAACAGTTTTTGTTATGGTTGCAACATCCAGACCTGGGTTAAAAGAGAACTGTGTAAGAACTATCATGAATTCAAACTTAACACAAATTGAATTTCAGACTCCAGTTGTGGATCTTATTCCTTACTACTGGTAATTCTTATCTGTCTGTTCAAGCATACATTGTCAGAATAATTTATAAGCTTTTGCGCTATGTCATTTATTGCAGGTATTTTACAAGAATGAGATTTAATGTAACAGAATATAAAATACGAGAATAAGACAACTAGTAAGTTTTTCAATCTGCGCTGAAGACAGCATATAGATATATCTGCTAAGATCACTGATTCCTACAACTATGACAGCAAGATTATGATTTGACAGGAATGTACCAGGAAAAGCTCAGAATAGTTCTTTTACAGATGCTTAAGCAGGATGTGTTATTTTTGGAACCTGAGCTGAGTTTAAAAGAAAATTATTGAAAAATGACTGAAAAGAAGTTAAGACACAAAATCTGCAGGAAATCTTCTTCTTTGTGTATTCTGAGTAGCACAGAGGTATTGTCAAGCAACGGACAGTGTGCTGCTTCACTGTAATCCCCTTCTAGTTTCATGTACAGGCCTGGAAGGAAGTTTACAATTAATACAAGCAACCTACCATGGTTAAGAAAAAACACTATAAATTGGACAAAAAATTTAAGATACTCATAACCTTCCTAAATCCACAAAGAGGTATATATTTTTATAATTAGTTCTCTGAAATAATATGATCATGTCAAGCTTCAGAACATATATTTGAGACAGGCAGCTGACATTTACTTCCTGGTGTGTTTGGACATAACCCAGAAGCAGTGATATTTAGTTTAATTCGAAGTTAATGAAAACACATCTATACACCTACTTGAAGAAGTGATCAGCAAACTCATTTTATTTAACTGAAAAAAAAAATAGGAGAAGAAAAGAGTATTGTATTCATAGCTAGGTTTTCGAGCAAAAACTACTGAAAGACAAAATAACCTAGGATATAAAATGATAACTGGACCATCAGGGTCTCTCACCTGCTTGTTTTGCTAATTCAAGGCAGTGGTGGCGTTGATCACTCTCTGTAACATCTTCAAGAAACAAAGCGTACTGAGCCACAGCGAGCTCTGGGGGCAGGTGGCTGACATAAAATGCTATTAAATCTGTGTGCTTCTCAGACACCAATCGCTGCACAGTGTGAACCAAACATACAGAATGAGAAGCAAATATGTAAGAAGCAAATATATAGAAGATACCCACTAATATATAAATATATATAACAGATACGCATACTATATTCCTTAGTAAAAATATGTACTGGCTAAACCCAAAAATGTGTAACAAATTTCTGATTAATTTATTCTGATGCAGGAAGATTCCACTCAGCTTCAAGGATCAATAAAACTGTCTCTCATTTAAGAATTGCTGACAGAGAATTTGTGTATTAGGCAAGCTTCCATGTATCTCTTGAGAATAGAGCATTAGCTGCATCATAGCTCTTATCATCCTGTAACCTTAAGTCTGCTTTTCTTCCTCCTTTACATCCAAATCACATCAGAGAAAACAAACAATATTTCTGAAAGCTTACCTGAATGTAGGTCTTTAGGACTTCAACAGAAACTTCCTCCTTATTGCAAACAAATATAAATTCAGGTTTAAATCAGAATATATGGAAAATAAAATAAAAGGTACTTGACAGGCTATCACTATTAAAACAGACACAAGGTTATTTGCCTATTCCCGCTTCAGTTATCTACACAGGCTCAACTGGAAGAACTGTTTCTCTTGGAGCATGATTAAAAAAGCACGTCTTCTGATTAAAAGATTTAGTGTTCCAAGGATTTTCTTTTTCAGCAACTGGATAATACAGTCTTTGGTCTAACTGGAATTTATAGGATTACTTACTTTTTACAGGATTTTTAAATCTTTCCATTTTACCATATTTTTTAAATTAATAAACAAAAATGTCAGGTACACAGATTACTACCGCAGTGTACTACATGCCCTGTTTTATTATAGGAAATGATAATGTAACAGGGTATAAATATCACCTGACTCATCTGGAATATCCTATACTAAACAACCACTATAGTCCAATCACATGAAACTGCCTTAGCCAAGACTCAAGTGTTTGTTGCTGTCAGGACTTATCATTTTAATTTTATATGTGTAAATTGAAGACCTTCATCTAAGCATATATCTATATGAACTGCATACAATCAATACACAATAAATATAAAAGCTTGCAGTTCTGCCTCTTCCCCATGAAGTCTACTGAGCGTTGATCGAGTAATCATACAATAAATTAATCTACTCTAAAACTGTAAAGGCAGAATCAACTGTTACAAATTCCCACAATGGAATTCATGTAGGAAATTGCACCTTTTTTGTCCCCTCTGTCAAACATATGTTAATGGCTAGTTCTACTGCACTTTAGCTTAAAGACCTACTCCATAAAATGTATGTAAAAATATTGATTAGTATGTATACATACTAATAAAAAATTAGTATGTGTACATATACACATGCACACACTCCTCTTATTTAGCTAAACGTTAACTGACTTCAAAACAAATTTCCATAAGGAAATCAAGCAATGATTGGAAGTATGAATAAACAGTAACTCAGAGCTGTATTTAAATCATCTAATGAAAACACACATTTGTGTTTTCCCAAAAGAGGCTACACTCAGAAACTTATTTGATACATAACAGCTTCTAAATTTTAAAACAGTAGAAAAGGAGACCCCCAAATTACTTGTGATATTGTCAGAAATGAGCAATTACAGCTATGTGACCCATCTGTGTATTTAGCATAAACAGGCCAGATAGGTAGTAGGCTATACTTACTTTATACTTGGAGATAATAAGGAAGTTTCAGCTGGTACTAATTACCTCAAGCAGAAGCATTTATGAGCTTACAGCAGTAATAGGTACCATTCCATCAGCTGTCTATAAGAACAGGTTATATTCAAGACATCTTGGCTGCTGTGAATAAGCCTGACTCAGGACCTTCTCAACAAAGGGCTTCTGAATAAAATCCACCATCCTCAAAACCCAAGTTTTAAGCTCAGCTGGAAGGGATGAGGATGCTCTTTTCTCCTCTAGGCTCCAAGAGCAACAAATACATTATTTAAGCATGCAGCTCCTCCTCAGCCTGGCAGTAATTTACCATCATTCTGTGTTGTCCATGTAGTCACACACAAGCATTTCTACTTCAAAGACTGGCTACTGCTATGACAGCAAATCAAAGACAAGAGAACTGACCTTAGTCTGCATACCCAAAGTGCGGAAAAACAGAATAAGATGTGTCATGAAACGAAGGAGGTGTCCTGGGAGCACACTTCTGTCCTTAGAAAGCCACCTGCTGACTTCTTCCATCAAACCTGTAACCACCAAGGAAATGTCTGCATTAGCCATACCATGGAGAAAAAGAAAAAACCACCTAATAAATATTTCAAAATTATGCATTTATTCAACAAATGTAATTTAGGCTCAGAAGTCCAACAAACAGAACAGCAACAATTTCGGAAAGATGTAGCTGTTTGACTTAAAAATGTGCTGTATGTATTCCATAATTTCTCAGAAGGAGTTATAGCTATAGTCTGGCGTGTATCCTGACACATTTACATGATTTCATTACTTCTTTGAAAACTACCTTGTAGGTCAAACGGTCCCTACAGTTCTTGATTAGAGCATAGCTTTAATGCAGAGCTTGCCTACTGTGTGCCTCTAAAAATCCATTCATACAGAAGTTTCTGGAAAGGTCCCTCAAAATGTAGTCAGTTAACAATAAAAAAAATCACTTAAGAGAAATGCTTACCATCCACATCTCCAAGTATAATGAATTTCTGAATCACATGATAGTGTTCTTGATTCTCCTCTATAACCCTCTGGAGACAAAAAAAGAAAATTCAAACTTTGAATAAACCTTCTAGCATAATGTATGAAGAAAACAAACTTATAAATAAAGCAGAAGTTCCTCAGGGGAAAAAAAGCTATCCTATTTCAAAGGGTATTCTTCATAAAGAGCAAGAGAAAAGGCACTTGCTGTCTCTGCATCAAATTACAAGAACATTGACAAACTGAAAGAAAGAACTGGAATATAGATCTGTGCAGTTAATACTTTCATGGAAGACATCCAACACCAAGGGCTTTTTGCTCTGAAGAGGAGAATAAACAATGATGTTACAGATATGATTTTTAAAAATCACAGAGGAAGCAACAATGTACAAATCCTTAAAGAAAAGGCCTGTGAAAGTTACTTCAGAAAGAAATTCCACCCTCTCCCCAGAGGAATGAATGCATTAATGTATGAAATGCAATCCAAATCTAAATTTGCTTTATGGTGAGGATTGCACTATGTTGCAATGGTAAATATGGCTGGGTGTATCTGTAGCTGACTGCATGTCTTTGTCTTAGCAATATGATAAATGCTATGTGTCTATTCCATCAAATAAAAGTAAGTGTTGTTTTAATCTAATCACTGTAAAATTAACCTGTAAATTATGTATCCCCATCTTACATGAATTGAGTACTTTGGGTGCTAAAAGTAACAAAGAATCACAGTCTAAGCAAATGTGCTTTTAAATTTTGAAAGGCCTGCTCCGAAATATGCACACAAATCTCCTATGAAGAAAATTGAATGTAATCAATTTTGAACATTTTACTGAAGCATTGAATAGTTGATTTACTCTGTCTGCTCTGTATGTCTGACAACATTTGACAGTCATGTGTTTCTTTAGCACACCCAGCTAGTTTGGCAAATATGGGACAGGGCAACACAAAACCTGTATCACTTTCACTGTTAAGAGGCAGAAACATATTTGAATTCAGAAATCATACATTTTTGGGGATAGAAAATATGAAACAAATTAGTAATTGTGCATATTTGAGCATTTCATTAAAGAGTGCAGTAAAAAGTAGAACCTGGTGAATAATTAAAAATGGAAAGCAGTGAGGAGAAACACTGCAATTATTACGCACCCTTTTGTCTGTTGCCTGAAGTTCTTCAAAAACTTTTTCTGAAGTCCAGCTTAAGCAAGAGAGAAAAGACAAAAAACATACCTTGAATATTCCACACAGATTCCATACAGGATACTTTGTTGAGTGTAGCAGTGGCATAATTTTACTTGAAACTTACTTTGTTTCTAAATAATCTCTAGGAAGCTCTTCCATCTCCTCTGCAGTTACTACTGAAGTTCGTATTTCTTGCTCAACTAGAGTGTCCACCATGACCCTGAAATATGCCCAAACAGTATCTTCCCAGGTGTCACAAACTGGAAGAAGCTACATATTCAAAAAACAGAGTAAAAATTATCAAGAGATGGAGAAACACCATAACCCAAACAGAGCAACTATAATTTAGGATCAGATTTTCAGGCACCAAAGCAGTGTAGGAACCACCTTAAACAGCAGCCTTTCCTTGACTAAAATTCTATCATATATTTAATTAAGACACGTCAGTACTACAAAGAGCATGTCTACTAAAGCAGCAATGTTTGCTATTGTTCTGGTTACTAGATCTTTAAAAGTACAGAAACCAGTAACTGCATTATTTCTGATGACACCATTGTCACATATGAGAAAGGAAATGCACAGCTACCAAACACTGCTTAACTAGGGAGCTTGACATACCTGTTTGAGGTTTCCACTCAGGGCTGCATAGATTGCTCTTTCATATCTATTAAACTGCTCCTAAAATAAACAGTAAAAACATCCAAACTTTAAATTACAAAGCATTTAAGTTTTCTAGTCATTTTACATTTTATTAGAGATTAATCCATTGCAAAATGTTCTATCTAACGGATTCCAATTTGGAAAATCACAGGATACACCAGGAGCCAAAATAAGAATAGCAAGTGAGAAAGAAAAGGCTTTTGCTGTCTTTTCCTTTCACTAGCATCCCCTTGTAACTTAACTGAAAAATTTACATTGACCTGGAAAGAAAGCAAGATTTTCTCTTTCCCATTCAATTAAGTCAAGATGAAATTCAGTGTCAGTGGTTTTGCTTTCAACAACAACAAAAAAAAGGCAGACGTTTCCTGAAAAAGTGGTGCCGATTATGTAGATTTCTCACAATACATAAATATGATATTTCAGAAGTCCTCTTAGAAGCATTAATTGCGAATCCTCTAAGCAGTAAATGCAGAGTGGATATGTTCACTTAAAACCTCATTTCAGAGTTCAGAAAAGTTCAAATTTATGTATTAACAGAAAAAATAGCAGCATTGTCTTACCTCTTCAGCCATGCGCCAACAACTTATTTTCCAAATGCACCTGTATGGATTGCCTTCAACAGGCTCCAGCTCTTTCCCTATATGCAAAGAATAGTTTAAAAAAAAAAAAAAAAAAAGAGGGAGAATGGAAAAAGAGAGAAAATGTTATTAAAAAAAGAGAATCCAATAACATCTAAAAAACCATAAAGCCTATTTTCTTTTCACAGCCCAATTTCAATCCCTTTAGAACTCTTCCTAAAGCATTTTGATGCTTTTGACTGGACTGCAAGGTGGATTTTCTGGCTAGTTCTGTGAATTTGCATCTCTAAGTTACAATAATTTAAAAACGTGTCTGCTATCTAGCTTTTAAAAAAATAATGCTTTTGGCTGTAACATATCTACAGTGTCTACATTTGGAAAAAAACAAGGTTAACAGGAAAAAAAGAATTTTTTTTATCTTAATCAAAGCTTCATAAAAATGTCACTGCTTCAGTGCTGCTATTTGGCAAGCATCTGCATGGGCATTTATACCTGCGTAATCAAAAGGTTAGGTAGGTAGACTCAAAAAAAAGCTAGGACAGTGGTGTGGAATGCAGATAAAAGCAACAGGCTATCAGGATTTGAAAAGAAGGAAAGCATTAAGCCTTCTACACCCAGCTATAAACAACACTTAGACTCATTCTTAAATTCCTTGCTAAATCCTGCAATGTACTGAACACAGAAGAGAAGCAAGGTACTGTGTTATAAAGGGGGAACCATGTGCAAGGAACCAAGGAGAAAGGTACTTTACAATTTTCAAATATTTTAAAAGCATCTCCTTCTCCTGCATTTGCTGAACTCTAGTCCTACTACACCTTTCTGAACCTGGGTATATAGTCCAATTTGAGTCTGTAAGCAACAAAATGTGTGCTAGGTGGCATAAGCCATATGTAAAGAAAATGCAGACCCAAGTATGGAGGTGGAGAGGATCTGTACAGAGCTCTGAGACATCTATTTCCTAGTGATTATGTCTGACTTAAAGAAAGAAAGTGGCTTTAGCATGTGTAGATGGATTCAATGAACTCACCTTCAACTAAAATAATTTCATGTTAGTTTTTACATGTTCAACAGACATGGTAAAATATTCCAGATACCAAAAAAGGCTCATCAGATGAAAATAAATAGCTAATTCTCTTTGCACAAACAGATACTATGAGATCTTAGTATTTTTATATCTGTCTCAAAATGCACTTTGGAGCAGATACCTCCATTTATGTTAGGATCATGATACAATTTCCAGCCTTCTAAAGTTGCAGCTCTCCAGGCCTGACCACATCGTTTGCATAAGCGCTGTGCCTGAAAAATAATGCATTTTCTCAGCAACACACTTCAAGGTAGGAAAACCTCCAGCTTCTTCTTTAAAAATGTGAATATTATTAAAACAGTTAACTTGTGTAGAGATTCTACTATGTGAAAAATAAGCAGAGGATCTTAAACTCAAAACAACTGAAAGATTTCAATGTAAATGTCATCGTTTTTCCACTTTCAGTCAGTATTTACAGCAATGTAAGAAATGTGCTACAGCCTCATTTTTGTTAGCTAATCAGCTGTTATGCATCACTCTGGTAAGATCAGTGTAAAGCGTAGCCCTTTTGCTTAGATGTTTAATCATTGTCTTCATACAGTCATCCACTTTCCCAGTTCACTTAGCCTTCCCAGTCACAACTGAAGCTGCAAATCTCTACTCACATTGCCCTGTAGCAATATGCTCATGTTCCCATACCATCAGAAAATGGATAGATGTGCACCATATTGGAACAGAATATGAGCAAATACTCATAGTCCTCAGTTAAGGTCTTTGGCATGAGAATCTCAAATCCCTTTTCCTCCCCATTACTCAAATGTCATTATCTACACATGTCTGATAATCCATTCGTGATTAGAGACACAATTAGGAAGCTTTTTAAAGCATTCTGTGTGTTTGTCTTGGTGGTATTTAGTATCAAAACACAACAGTGAAACAATATCATCAAACAACCCAAACACCCAAACCTACATTTTTTCCTTAACATCTATTCTACACCCAAAATTACTTAACTAAAACCGAGTTTGATTAAAATGTTAATTTGGCAGTCAGTATTGACAACAAATTGAAAACTGAATCACTACAAGCCAAATTTAAACAGACATTTTAGTACACAGCTTATTTGCTTTAACAGTAAGATACTTATGTTTACTTAATTAAAACTTACACTACCTCATCTGTCATTCCTGCTCTGATGAGAGTGAAGAGATACTTCAACAACCTTGCATCATCTTCTTGGTCCAAATCATCAAGTGGCAGTTTCTGTCGAATAGGAGCATCTGGATCCTGCAAGGAAAGAAGTCATCACTCATCCACACAATACCTATATGCCTCTTCCATTAATGTCCTGCCCCGTTTTATAATTTGGAGTCACTTTTTCATGTCGGCACAACAATCTGTATAACCCATGTAATATTGAACATGGTACTTCTGTTTTTCCTCTAATTTCTTTTATTCCTCTTTTGTCACTGTTCCTATCAGAAGGAGTAAATGCAATTAATTCACTCCACTGCCTTTTTATTTGCCCCAAATTTCTTATCTTCCTGCTCTTCTCATGTTCAAACATCCTTTGCCCTTCTGTCTATCTGCCTACCAGACTGTTTGTCCTCCTCCACCTTCTATCTGAGAAGGTTTTTCACAACAGCTGCACTTGCATCTATGTAATCCAAAGAGATTTTCTAAAGCCAATCAATACCTCAGATCACTCCCCAATTGAATTAATCTTCTACGGCTGCTTTGCTGCCACTGAGGCAGCTCATCACCTTGTTTTAAGGACAGTCCTTTCTTTCCTTGACTTCTCACCTATTAGGATTCATTATAGAGCCCTCAAAGTATTGCACTAGGACTTGTTTACATTGAACTAGTTACTGCATGAAGACAGCATTCCCTTACCTGCAAGGGCTCCCCAGAGAGTTTTATAAGCTTTTCGGGTTAGGAACATGAGTTTGTTTTAGTCATAATAAAGCCATTACTTCACCAAATAGATCACAAGTACTTGTGCAGGGGGGGTGGGAGTATAGAAGTGACTGCTGAAAGAAAACACAAGTCCACAGTGATCCATGAAAGAATTTTTGAGGTGCTCTGCCTCACAATTTCTGTAGCCAATTTTTAGATACTACAACTACATTTAGATAGCACAACTATCTAAGAATTGGTGGGAATCTGTGAACATAGCATATTTCTCTAGCCCATTTTGAAGCCAAGCCTTATTTTTATATAATACTTACCAACTCTGTTACCAGAGGACGAGAACTTCCCATGTATGTACTTGACTGTCGCTGCTTCAGGGTGTGTAGTGTGTTATCCCTGAAAGCAGTGAAATGTTTTACAGAAAAATGGCTTTTTTAGCAAGCATCTTTTAGTAAAACAAATATTGAAAGATATATTTCGTTATGTAGAGTATGTTTACAGAACAGACACTTGGTTTGGTTGATACATCAATGGATTCTGCTAGTGTTATGAAAATGTAACATTTCACAAATACAATATCAAAATTAATGCACATATATTTGATTTTTTTCAAAAGCATCCATTATTTCAATCATTTGTGTAGTCCACTATTAACTGACTTTTGCATAAGCAGATTTTCCCATTACCATTACTATGAAGTCAGTCTAGGACAGAAATTTAACTGAGGATAAACACGTAATTCCAAAAGCCTGTATTCACCAGCCATTAAAAGCAGGTTTACTCCAGGCATCCAGCATGAAAGATAATCTTTGGTCCATTCTGCTATTATATTTATCACTGATAATAAAGGTGACAATAACGGCTTCTGGTGAAGGGTCAATGACACAAAGTGATAAGAACTTAGGCAAAAACTAAAGCCAGACAAAGATTAAATTAAAATGGTTTGATGGTTTTTCCTTTCATCTTTTCCCCCAAAAGGCACTAACTGACTTCTGAGATTTATTTCAGTGGATGGGTAAGAAGTCTCAATTTTACATGTATGAATTTAAAGAAAATAAATGAATGAAATGAACAACCTAAAAAGACCACTTCTTTTCAAGAGTGATCCTCTAACCGTGAATCTTACGCTTGATGGGAAAATGTATATAATCCAAGAAAGTCTGAACTCACCAATATACTGTTTTTGCATAAAACTCAATATTATCGGAGAAGTCCCCAATTTCATCCTTAGCAATGCTCTCTAGCCAATCCACCACCAGCTGGAATAAAATTAAATTGCATTTTTAAAACAAACATGTAACAAATAATACTTTTACTGCCTTCCTCTCATCTCTGAATCCACTCGTTATCTAAGCAGCAACCAAAAGGCTGATAGATCCAGAAGACTATTCCACTTGCATTTTAAGTATCCAATATGAAGATGGTTGGCACTTTATCTCTCTTTCTCAGTGGATACTGCAGTTTAATTCAGTGTTACTTAACAGCTTATCAGTTACCATCAACAGTAACAGATGCTGCAAATGGGAACAGCTCTCAGCCTTTCATCCTCTGCAGAACAGCCTGAAAAACCTTTCTGATCTTTAGCAACTAAGGAGCGTCATTTTTATGCATATAATTAAGACACCTGAGTGCATAATAAAAAAAAGTATTAGAAACGACCCCAAAAAGTGCATAGAGCATTAGTGTTACGAACATTTAATCTGTTTTCATTCCCATATTGAAAACTTTCCATCATACCTGACTTTGTCGAACAAGTGAATCTTTCTGAAACAAGTTGTCTACAGTAGTTTTTTCACTAGCAGTTAAAGCCTATTGAAGAAAAAGCTGATTATTACTTCATGGAAAAGAAAATTTCCACAAAACCAGAAATATCAAATTGAACACATACTAATTCAGAAATTTGCTAACAGTTCAGTATGCTATCTTACCCCTCCCTCTTCTTAAAAAATAAATGCCTTATACATTGCTTTATTTGATCTTTTACATCCAGTTACATTAAAAACTGTAAAGATGACACTTAGAATATGATTCACAAATACATAATCACAGAAAGATTCCACACAGTAGATTCCTTGACTGGCTGCATATTATCTTAAATCCCATTTGTTACTTTAAATTGAAAAAAAAACCCAAAAACATTTTTCAAGGTGACACACACATTTAACATTAAAAAGTGTGAAAAACAAAAAATGTATCAACCCCAGAGCCCTGATCTTTCTATTGCATCTCCTGCATTAATTTAGCTTTCATTAGACTTGCAATAAAAAGAGAACAGACAATGTGTTTTTCTAAAAACACAGGTAGGAGCAAACTGGGGAATTCTGGCACAACAGTATTTCACACTGACAACTTAGCAGCAGGAATTGTAGAGGAAGCTATTTTATGACTGAGAAGAAAGATCTGCAATCATAAATTTTACAAAGGCAGAGTCACTTTACTTATTGTTTTGTTTTCCTAAGCATATTCTGGCAGCAAAGGCTGGAAGCACTGTATTGACATAGACAAGATGATTACAGCTCTAACAGGAATGGCAAAAAATTTGGATTTCTCTTCAGGCAAATTGGAATCAGGACTGCAAAGGCTAGACAGCTTGAGACCACGTGTTCTTTTAAACAAAGCAAAATTATCTCTGACCTATGGGAACGTCACAGCTACTGATGCAATTTTTAAAAGTAAATAAATAGTTATTTCTAGTGAATTTAGGGTTATCTTGTGCAGAGCCAGGAGTAGGACTCAATGATCTGTGTGCATCCCTTCCAACTCAGGATATTTAAGGAAACAAAACAAAGAATAGTTTACAATAATCTTTACACTAGCAATCTCTCTTTAGAACTGACTATTTAGACTTACTCTTCACAATAAATGAAATAATGTAATAATTGTATTGATAAAAATTAGTCTCATTTTTCACTTTTGAATTTTGAGTGACTGCCACTTTGAGATTCTAAAAGTAAAACACAAGCATTTAGCCTATATTTTCCTTATTTAGCTTCTTACATCACTCAAAAAAAGCCAAAAGAGTCCATGCTTACAGTGATATCAAATGCAGTTTCATCTTCCAGTGCAGACTGTATTCTGTCTCTAGAAATAAAAACGCAAAACACTAAAGATTAAAACAAAAGCTGAGAAAATTTAGCAAAATGCCTATGTATAAATGCCAAAAAAACTTTACAAAAATGTTCTTAAAAATACTAAAAGTTGCAAATTACGACTTTCATTTTTGTAAATCGATAATGCATAGACATATATATCAGAACATATTTCTATAAACAGTTTATTAACTTAATAACAACTTAATAATCAGCTAATTAAGCTTAATTGCTTGACTCCCTATTTATAAACTTGTAAAAAATTCATCCAAGTAAGTCATCTCAGTACAGAAATGTAGTAGTATGCTTTTCAAAGGAATTACCTATAAAGTGAGGACAGCAGTCTCCAAGTTACCATTTCCTGCTTGAGAAGCCACAAGACACTGGCAGTTTTGGAAAACTTCTGCTGTCCAGGAGTTGCCCGATAAACTATTTTCCCTAATATATTCACCTGAGAGAAATAAATTTACACAGAGTTAATACTGCCCATTTTTTTGTATTTTTTGTATTTTTTTCTGCAAACATTACAGCAATCTTTTTATTGTCCTGAAAGTTTCCAGCAAACGGGTTTGATTACCATCTCTTCAAATGATGATTTTACTTATAAAAGAATATGATGATTCTGTTTATTTACATATGAGAGAAATAAGTACATTTTAATCCATGTCATTAATAAAAACATTTATACATCTGCTAATGTTTATTGCCACTTGACACTTTCAGTGGAACAGCACTGTATTAGTATTTACATATTTAGTCTTCAGCAAGCTACACCATGGGTCTTCCTCTGCCAAAGCAGTGTCTGAGGAAAATGAGATGCTACTCAATGCTAGTGTTCAGTGACTCATAAGCTGGAAAATTTCAAGTATGTATGTTAAGCACTGTGACTTCACAGCAACACTGCTTGGGGAAGGGAATGTTAAATAAAGTAAATAAAAAACCAAGTAACTACTTACCTGACTGTTACAAATATTTTCATACTCGTCCACAAGATCAAAAATGGTAGTTGATGTATGCTTCAGAAAGGAATGCAGAAAGTCTGAGTACATGCTCATAGTAGCTAGGACAGATGTAAGAAGAAACAGTCATATTAGTGAGACACAACTTGGTAAAAAAGCCCGCACTGAACTATGCAAACATCCTTCTGATGACATCTCATTTTTGCAAATTTAAATGAGTACAATGATGATATGAACTATCTCACAAAGTATTTATCAGCTAAGATAGTAAGATCTACAAAAGCTATGGGCTATGTCAGTCATAAAACTTTTGTTGTAAATACGCCACCTGCAAGAATTTCAACAGCAAACTCGTTTGTGTATCTCCACAAAACCAATCCAGTTTGCTTCCCACATCACTAGAAGATCACATTTGTTTCATCAGAACAGGTTCTATAGAAAGCACAAACTGACAAAACTCCAATAAACAGGAACAGTGTAATTTTCTGAACTTTTAAAACTAGACTGCTTTTGACTAAGAAATACCAGCAAAATAATACAGAAAATTTTTAAAAAGGACACTATATTTATACCCCACAAATCAGAACTGGGATCAATTATTAGTAAAACTTCAAAATGTCTCACCAGCTTCCCCAGGATCATCCTCACGCAACAACACAGCACTCATAGTGACATCTTCTGTCATATTGGACATGTCTGCATTTACAAACATTCCTCTCTGCTGAGGTGAAAGTGCCATTGTCCAGCTACTTTCATCCAACTGCAAACACAACAAGAACATAAAGAAAATACACTGTAATCTCAGATATTACAAGCCTAGCTACACCTTTTTTCCTTCTATATGAATAGTATATAAACAGAAAATCCTAAAAAAACTAATAGTGAAATAACTACCTTTAGATAAGGTGCAACTATGCCTTAAAAAGTTACCAGTGTGTCTTGGTTTAGGGTGAATTTAGTCACCCCAGCACACAGTGCTAAGAGCTCTGTATATACACTGATGAACTAGGCCCTAGAAGCTGATAATTTATGGAGAAACAAATGGCCTGTATCAAACCACAGAAACAACTAAAAAGGAGAATGAATTAAAATGCAGCTAGAGAAAAACACCTTAACTTCTTTAGAGTTAATTTAAAAATAAACTGAGATAAGATAGTTCAGAGGTCCCTACTGATAACTTTCCCAATCAGTGTTTTTCCAAAGACATTGCAGTAGAAGATCATCAATGTCATCTAAAAAGTCATCAGAAGAGCTTGTTCTTTGAAGTCTGAACTTCAACACTCTAGTGAAGCCTAATACTGGAGCATGCTAAAATACGAAAAATCCCAAAATTTTAACTTGCTAACATAAAACAACTATCTTTGAAGAATTTGTAGACAAGCACAGTCAGGATTTTTGTAGTCACAAAATGATATTATGAGGACTAGCTTAACACACATGGTGTATTTGGAAAGTCCTTGTAAACCTCTATTGTTCCTCACTGCATCATCTCAAAGAACAACACAGTAATAATTAACACCAGCAGTAAACAGCAATAGCAGTACTAGCAAGCTTGTATCACAGTTTGTCTTTGGAGCAAACAACACAGAAACACTGAGCTTGCAGTTTCTTATGTTTCACAGGGTAAAAAAACAAAAAGATGCTCTAAACATCTTACCATTGACAGATTGCCAAAAAGTCCAGAAGTTGGTAGAATGAGAGGAGATTTCCCTCCTGTTCCCAGGATGGTAGACATATCTGATGGCTTCATGGAGCTGCGCTGTAATGCAGTACCTGAAAGAGAAAGAGGCTTTTCTGAAAAGAAGTATTTAAAGCTACTCTGCTCTACCCAGAAATTCCAAAAGAAATTTTTAACAGGGACTGAAGTACTTATGAAGTGCAGATAGAAGCCTGAAAGCAGGTTGTATATATGCACCAAATAGGCAACATACCGTCAATTACTAGAGTTCATTGTAAACACACAAGAGCATAAAGAGCAGTACATCTCCACTCATTCTTCCTTGGAAATTGGTCTCCAAACCCTTAACGCATAAGGCAGCCCAAATGTGTGTCAACTAGAAAAGATTGCTCAGGACCTTGTCCAGCTTTATTTATCTCCAAGGACAGAGACTCTATAGACTATCTGGGCAACCAATTCTAGCATTCAACTACCATTAGAGTAAAAAAGGGTTTTTTTTTTAATGTTTAAACAGAATTCCTTGTATATGCTGTTGTGCCTATTGCCTCTTGACTTTTCAGGGCACCAAGAAAAACTTGGCTCTTTTTTTACTCCCTCCCATCAAATATTTATATATATTTAGAAGATCCCCCAACCTCTTTCCCAGGATAAACAATCCCAGCTCTTTTCAGTCTCTCCTCATATGTCAGATACTTAGCCCACCAACTTTGTGGGCCTTCACTGGATTGCAGCACATCCATGTCATTCTTATGGATTGTTATTAAGTGCATGCACATAAAACCTTTAACTAAATAGTAAGCAAACAAGCAAGCAGTCTTACCTGGCTGGTGAAGTAATGAATTAGGAGTTCGGGAAAGAAACTGGCTTTTGGGTGTCATGTTTCCAATAGTGTCATCCAGGGATGTAAGAACTGATTAATAAACAAGTTAAGAAACACTCTCCTAAACACACTTCTGTATCTATTCTAAATGAATGTGACTACTTGGAAAGGAAAAATATTTTGTCATAACTCAAATGTTATGAAAATTACATGTCTTTCACAGTAAAACAGAAAGTTTCATAAAATGTTTCATCAGAACCTTAAAAGCTGGAGGGTTAAAAGGGACACCACAAAGTGAAGTTCACAAATACGAACACAACAGGTCTGGGACTCCTCACAGCAGCTCAGATCAAAGAGAATCCTCCTGCTCCATGAGGAACTGCTGCGTGTTGCATCAACTATAACAAAAAAATCTGAGTCTGAATGCATTTTTTAGAATGTTCCCTCTCTCAGTTTCAGGTGCTCCATTGCTCTACTTTTCTTCTTCCTGTTACCAACCAGGCTTAGGGCTCTAGGTATGATTTACTAAGAAGCAGTTGTATAGAAGTTTCAGTAGCTTGTGCTATTAGTATTCAGAAACATCTTGATTCTTAGCCACAATACAATCAGGGCAAATATCTCACTAGCTTTATTTTAGATGCAACACCCATAAGAACAAGCAAATGTACTGCATTCCTTTGCTATCACAACCATGAAAAATACCACTATCTTAGCTGTCAAACTACATGGTGGGGGGGTTCCTTATTGTAAAAAAGCACGGGGGAAAATTTCTATGGAAATTTAAATGTATATCTGTGCACTACTCTTCCTATGACAGTGGATGGAAAGTTAAGATACACTGGATCATCATAATACTCTGATACTACAATACCTGCAAATAAGCATAAAACCATGTAACGAAGATAGAATGAAAGAAACTTATTTTTCTTTTCAAAAAGCTCAGAAATGGAGTCACATAGTTCTCACATAGTTCTCTGGGTGGCAACCACTTGAGTTCATACACCCAGGAAAATCAAAGCAGTATTAAATATATACACACCTGGTGAACACAGCAGTTAAAGACCAAAACACTTTATAGAAAAAGGATACTAGAAACTCTTTTCTGAGAGCCTTGCTTCCGTCCAGGTCTGACCATCTCAGGATCATGGGGGGATGACACGTCTTCAAAACCATTTCTACAAAACAGCAACGCAGACAGAAAACAACCAAGTGAAGTCAAGCAGGACATCCAAGATCTTATGCCAAAGTAACTCCACAACGAGGAAACTTAAAGTGTTAAGTCATCTCCAATCTTACTACTTATGTCCAGCTTCCTCTGCAGAAATCTAGCAGTGCTTATTAGCTCAGGGAAACGAGCTTGCGTGAAAACCCAGACTTTGTTCCTCCTACACCATAACAAACATTTTACTATAAGAAAGAAAGAAAGAAAGAAAGAAAGAAAGAAA
>VXBC01006537.1:1001750-1034937 GCA_013399945.1 Ploceus nigricollis
AAAGAAAGAAAGAAAGAAAGAAAGAAAAAAAAGCTAGTAAAAGATGCAACAGTAGGAAATTACAATTTTGAACTGAAAAATTAAACTGAAAGAATGGCACGATTTCACTACATGATTTTTTCCTCCGGATAACGCAATCACCACAGACTGGGAAAGCTCACGTGTCTTGCCGAAGGGAAAACACCCATTCCCAGTTACTCGGAGCAGAGGAGCCGCTCCCGGTGGGCTGTGGAGGCAGCACGGCCACACCTCAGCAGGCCTGGCAAAAGCCCGGCCCCTGAGCAGCTCACGGCTCCCAGTTAATCCAAGATATACTCAAAAAGCGGCACCACACTTAAAGCTCCCGGCTGACAAAACCCCTCCGGTACGCTCAGAAGCCGCTGCAGGCCCGCTGCGTTTCGCAGCCCGCACTGTGCGCACCCGCTCCCCGCCGCCGGGGCGCGTCTCACAGCCGGCGCGGCCCCGGGTCGGGGCTGCCGCNAACACATCCCCTAGTGTAAAAGTTCCAGGTGCTCTTGGGGTTATCTCGCCGTGAGGCGCGCCAGGCGTTTCATACATTCGGCTGGAGCAGCCGCCGTCCCGGCCTTTGCAGTGATGAGTTTTTCAGTTGCAAATGCGCCTGTTTCTTTCCCGTTTCTCGCAGGGTAACTCAGTCTACTGGCACCAACATTAAAGGGTAAAGCAAGCACCACGCAGGATCACTCAACCCTTCAAGGCTGGACAAACTTTATAGAATTAAGAAATTACCTCTTTCCTTCTCTAAATGAATTCAGCCTACTTTTTCCCTACAGAAAACCATTGTTACTACCTTATAAGCACAAACGACGGTGCAACTGGCTTTGGTTCGTTTAGTTGTGCTCTAGGACAAGGAAAAGTGTCCAAAACGAATTTTTTCATGTAGATAGGCAAGTTCTGAAAAACACACGTACTTGGGTATATTTAGGGCTACAGCTACAAAGGGGTACTTCAAGCAAATTAGGCAGAAGGATACACCTGACGACAGCTGCAAAAGGCAGCAGAAGTGCAAGACATGGTCTGAAGTCCTCCAGCTTGCTTGAGCTACTGATAAAATACCACGATACCCAAGCATAGGGTCTCACTGAAGCTGCCAGAGAGCCTAACTTCAGAAGGCTTCACAAGAAAAAAGCTGATGAAGACTGGGTATGGAGAAACACAAGCAAGCAGACCTATAGAGTAGATTAGTCACTCAGGAAATGTACTTTAGGATTAAAAACACCAAAAAAAAACCCAGCAAAAAAAAAAAAAAAAAAAAAAAAAAGGTTGCCCTTCTATCTTGAAGACTATCAAGAAAGCACAAGCAAAGGCAAAAAGGCAACAACTTTCATGACGACAGAAAACTAAAAGTGTTTAAGGAATTATTACATCCTAGTTCAGTACTATATAGATTTAATAGACTTTACCTCTCAATATATCCTACTGAAACAGAGTAGCATTATCATCTCTAGTGCAGTGGGAAATTCAGAGTAATGCACAAATCAGTATCTGGTTCAATCGTTTGCTAACAGCTCACACCCTCAGGCTAGCCCTGCCTCAGGGCAGAGAGTAAACAAGTGAGAAATGTAATGATGACAGAGCAGATGCTTCCTTTGTGTGCCGTCTCGTTTATTCAAAGCAATGACAGATGAGAACAAAGCAAAGGAAATAAGTCTGGAGAGAAATTAAGAGGGCAGGATGCGTACTTTAAGAAAAAAAAACCCAACCCAATAAACCTATAGAAGTATATGAACGACTGGGGCCTTTGAGAGAACTTGTCTTAGAATGTACAGCCTCTCTTAAGTGCAGACTGAGAAAACACCTTAGAGGCTCCAGTAAGGGGGTAAGGCAGGGGGAACTGGATAAAAACCTGGAGGTGTGCTTCAGTACTTTTTGACTGGCATCCCATTTCATATTTAGCTACCAAGACAGAAATAGGGGGAAAAAATGAAGAAAAAAATAACTGAAAATCTCATTAAAGCATCTTATGCTTCCAAGAAACAGAAGAGAATGCATTTTTTTTCCCAGTCAGTGATATAAAGGACTCTAAATTCAAATTTGTAATTAAAATTCTTAAATCTGTCCTAGAGGTTCACATATTTGGATCAGATACACTGATCTTAACTCCAGTTGTTACCATAATATCAGGGAGGTAGCAATGTTCCTTACTTACAGGCAGGACACACCTAAAGATGACCCTGCAGCCAGCACAACTAACACTGAAACCTGGCATATTTATTGCCAATGCCTAAGGTTCCTCTGCTTCCTAGTACCTTTCTGCAAAGTTAACAGAGCCTACAGGTGTGCTAGGTTAATTTTGATCTAGTATATCCTGAACTTTAAACAAGTAAACTAATTCAAAACTCCAATTACCCTTTACAAAATATGTTTTAAGACAGCTCATAAATTAATTTTCCTAATGCCCTGCTAAGCTGCATACATGCCATCTGCATATCCAAAATTGTGAATTCAGAATAACCAAAAGCAAGAGCTCAACAAAGTTCAAGTGCAATATGTGACAGCAGCACAACTGCACTCAATACAAGGGAAACTGGAAACTACACTATACCTTGCCTTTACATAAGAGAAGCAAAAAAATTCATGTTTTAGCTCATCTTTTCTTAGCTGAAACACATTCCTGGAACTATGTAAATTTTAATTTTTTTATTTAAATGCATGGAAACTTTTTAAAAACCAATCTCAAGAATTTAAGTGTTAATGTGATTGCTTAGTATCTAAATACATGTTGACTCTCAAAATGTTTGCTCAGCTTCTTACCAAAACAAATTGATTCTCATGCTCTTTCTATTGAAGCAACTCAGCTAAAACCATTTTTTTTATTAAACAGAAAAAGAAAGAGACAAATTTGTAGCTCATTTTATTTGTGTCTGAAAGTCATGACAGTACTGCCAAGGGTCTTTGTTGCTATTGGGTGCATTACAAGCAGTAAGCCCACTTGATGAGAGTTGGGATTTCACATGTAGAGATTTTTTTGCACTTAGTATGGGAGTGAAGCTACTGAGTCCTCCCTTCTAGATTTGGAAGGTTAAAATGCCACATGGTATGAAAAGTTAAAGCATACTGACAAAAGAAGGAACTGTAACATCCACTAGGATTTCACTCAGTATTCAAGACTGCAGAAATGGCCCACACCTCCAAGTTCATGGTAAACAAAAGACATTACATGAATTAATTAGAAATGACAATGATTCTTAAATGAAGTTCACCCCAGTCACAACTTCAAAGAAAAAAAATCCTGGTGGTAGTAAACTTTCTTAAAACAATGAAGCTGTAGCGCTTGTTGTTTGGCAGAACTAGGATCTCTTGAGACTGAAGTGAGTACGGTGGAAGTGCAAAGACATTCTTTTATCCATTCACAAATCTCTCCCTAAAGAACAACTCTTTGAAAACAGGAAGTCACTCTCTGCTTGATGACTCAAACTTCTGAAAATAAATAGTTTTGGAGGTTATTTGAAACAAACAAACAAACAACCCCCCAAAAACCCCAAACACAGAAAACACAGCAAAATCCACATTTATATGTTGTTTGAAGCCCAGATACTGAAATACTGCGAACAAAATCAAGACTACAAAACAACTTTGCTTGTCTTTTAGTTCAAGACTCAGAATGTAAAGTTTTCCACAAATATAAGTATCATTCCAGAGTTTACTTTATAAAATGGAAAATATAGATGAGGTTTTAGAAATCTTCAAGTTGTTAATATGCTTTTGAAAGAAAAGCATAACATGCTTGAGATTCAGAAATAAAAACCTAATTTATATAACTCTGGTACTGTAATGCTACATTAGAGAACAACTTACAACTGCATTTTGTCATATACTTAATCAACTTTTTATTTGTCTTTATCCTCCTCCCCACACACAGGCAAAATAAAAGCAATAAATTGAAATATAGCCTAATGCTTTTGGGACAGCAGTATAAAATTGAACAAAAAGCTTTTTGTCTACACTTGGCTGCATCATCACATTACTATTAAAAAAGTGCTACACAGCTGTACATAGACTATTTTTGACCATTCACATCTAGTGTAACTTTCTACTGCTGATATATCTAAACTGAAGTCTTGTCTAGAACTAGTACAGTATTGTGGCCAAACTTCTTCCCAACTAAGCTCTTTTCAAAACTGGCAAAGATTAGAAAACTTGGGAAAAAAATTCATCATGTTTGATTCATCCAGTTTGTTGACACCATTTTAAAAGAAGAAAAATTCTCATCTTTACTGTTGATCCGTAAGAAAACGGCAATTTTACTTAAAACATTTTAATCCCAATTTCAAACTCCTGCCACCTTTCATTTCTAGCATCACAGAATCAGTATATCTTATGAAAGAACTGTAATATCTAACTCCACAATACTTTTTTAGAATTTAAGTCTCTTATGCAGGAAAGCAGTAGTAGTTTGAGCTTACACTTAACTCATTTGGACATCTGAAAACATCTTGCAGTGTCTCAAAATAGTCTTCTAAGTTAGGCAAGTAACATTCATTTCACAGAATAATTTGAGAATGAAAAAGGGCACTAGGATAAGGTAGGATATAAGAGAAATTTATATTGCAAGGGAAGAGTCCTAATATGACGAGTGCAATTCCATGAAATAATACTTCTGTATTTCAGTATTTCAGGACATAAATACTACTTTTTCCATAGAAGGCTCAGACTTTAAATACTGACATATATCAGTTCCTGATTAGAGAGGAAATAAAGCAGTGTGCACTGTAAGCTTAAGTTAACTTAACAAGCAGTTACACATGTGTATTAACACCAACTTTGCAAAAATGCCTGCATTAGTTCTCAAAATGTGAGTTATGCATGTTTTCATCCAAAGCTTTAGGAGAAGTGCTCCGTTTCTGTACAGGTAGTTCAAGTGCAAACTTCTTAAGCATTGGTACATAACGGAATTGTCTTGAAGATATGTAAAAGTTTGTTCCAAAATCTCAGCAAACAGGATTCTTTTCTACAATTGGTAACTGCTTACATAGTTCCAGTTTCCATGGGGAACTGGGTGCTCACTTCCTCAGTGGGAACAGCTTTTTACACCACAATTATTTAGACATGAAGAGAATTCTAATGTGTTTTTCTTTACACTTCATCATTTCATTAGCAACATTTTGTCAAGCATCTTCCCTTTAACAACTGGGACACTGCTCCCTTGAAGCTTGCCTAAATTTTCAAGAATATTGCGGTTTAGATGTTACCTGGGTTACAGTGTGCTGGCTTTACACATCTGACATAAGTTCTAAATAGGGGGCAGGGGGGAACATATTTCCCTTCTTTAGCACAATCTTTAGATGTTAAAGCCTAGAGATTCTGAAAATTTTACTTCCTTAAGGGTTTGATCCAACTGAATACCTCTAATGCTGAAGAACAGAACCACCAAGAATGCTTCAGTACAGAGCTTTTCAGGACAAAGCCTGACCTTCCCTGTCTGGACACCAAGATTGGACCAAGGCCCCTTCTATGATGTTCTCTAAAGAACTTTCTCTTACTCCCACCCAATGTCATCTGTACAGCTGCCTGGAAAAGAAACACATTAAAAAGACCAATAAAAGGACAGCCAGGACATAAAAGTGTTACAAGCCCTGAATAAGCAGAGGTTGGAAATGAAGGGAAGAAAAATTCTGATTAGCTCACCAAAGAAGGTAGTTACCTCGTGAAAAAAGAACTAGGGCATCTAGTGCTCCAGTCTCCTTTACTCTGGGGACCAAGCAGGATAGGGATTATCACATCTTAAGATTTCTAATGATAAATGAAAAGGAATTTCAGTCTTAAATCTGTCTCTGCACAGTAGAAGTATATTATCTACATTAAACAATGGTGAAAACTGATGAAACTACCAGCAGGAAGGATCAGCTGGGCTTCTTAATTCACTTTGGGCAACATAAACTATCTCAAAGCTTACCAGTATTAGCTAACCTAATCTGATTGAATTTGCAGGAATGAATTAGAACAAGCTCTCTGATAATTCGGTGCCAGAGAAACAGGAGGTACCAAGGATTTGGGTGTGACATTAATTTCCAGCAGCACAGCCAAGATTAGGAAATCATCTACAGTCCATGCATTCCACTTCTCAGTCCAACACTATTAACAGGTATTTCAAGTTGGCAAAATTCTACACTCCATACTGCAAGAATGCTCTTCTGCAGATTTCCTTAAAACCAAACAAATAAGGTTTGGTTCATGCAGATATCATGTAGAAAAATCATTCTGTCTCCCGAGATAATTTTTTTTTTGCCGGACTAAGTAAATTTTAACAATTAACTCTCCCTGGAAAGAAGGAAAATAACAGGCAACATATTTTCAAGTTTCCAAAACAGCCACTGATAGTGTAACCTTTGAAGACAGGTATTTTTCTCTTAGATGTTTCCTTTTGTTAGAGCTTGGCATATTCCAAGTCCAGAAATAAATGGAATTTCATTCAGTCAGAAATTCATTCACACTAACACATGGGATACTATTAGAAAAAATATCTATGGCATGTATTTGTCAGAAAACAAAGACATAAGGGCTCCTCTTCATCCTGAGATGTATGAGTCTGCACTGTGCAAGAGATTTAAAAATCAATATTTACTAGCACTACTAAAACACAAAACATTCAAGTAGTATAACTGTAATGCAAGCCCTTGCATGGCAATCCAAATTTATTGAACTACTGATGCTAAGTCATACAAAATTGCACCACTTTAATTAAGGCTTTTAGTTTACATTTGGCCACCTCAAAGCAGTTGTAACATTAGGTTGGTCAATTTAAATACTGTGGCTCCCTGTTGGATATACACACAATCTTTACACCCAAACGTTAATGCATACAAAGCAACAAGGCATTGTTAAATAAATCAGCAAAAGTTAATTACTGCAACTTAGGCCCTGTGACCAATTACACATGATTAAAATTACTTCCCACATTCACATCCACAGTACTCTTCCACCATTTAACATCTCAACCAAAACGTTACACATGTAAAACAATCACTAACAGGCAAAAGTACTAAACCTGTATATTTGGTATTGCAAATACACTTATGCATGAGCAAGCAAGGGAATTCACAGTGAGAATCTACAGCTGCAGAAGCCCAAAAATGATTTACAAAAAATTGTTAAATCATTAAAAAATTGTTTTAAAATATACACTTCTTGTTGTAGACCCCCACTGTACACACAACTATAAACATTGTTCCCTATGTAAACAAGGAAAAGGAAACATACAATAAAAGGTTGAAAAGTCTGGACATTTCCTTCCCAACAGATATTAAAGGCCATGTCTTTAGTCAGACGTTATACTGAAAGGACTCTTAAAGACTAGGTCACTGTCTCCACAGGTTTTTCCTAAAATTAAAAAACTATATAGCCGTTGTGTTAATCAAAGCGCTTTTGTACAATACGATGATGATGATGATCCTGTATTTCTTTAAAAAAGTTACAATAAGCTACAAATACCGATGAAGCAAAGTTATCTGGAGTAGTCTATATAGGAGCTCTTTGGACTTTCTTTTATTATGCTAAAATAGTGGTGCTTTTAGGATTTACATTATTGTACTCTCCAATAGAAAGTGGGGATTGTTGAAGTATACAGTACACAGTTTTCATACATGTACAACATTGGTGGATGAACAATGTCTCTTATGAGTAATACTGGATGTAGGCTCTGGTTTTACCAGTTGCATACACAGAATATTTAGAAGTAAAAATCTCTCATGACACTGGAAAGTGATAGAATGTGCAAACTGATGTAGCTTTCATCCATTTCTTAAAGGGTACCACCACAGGAAAGTCCATTTAAGATGTTGGTAGGTTTAATAAAGTTGGAATGCTGGCACTGTTGAATTGGGCAACAGTTCTTCAGACCTGTAACAACAAAACAAGGGATTAGCATTAGTAACAACTATTTGTCCTTGTTCTTTACTTAAAACAGCTACAGCAGGAACTAGCAAAGTTCTTGACAAACAGAAAACAACCTTAACACTTCTCTAATCATACACTTCCTACTGTACACATACAAATAACAGACTATCTCAATTACTATCCTAACTGGATTAGGATACATAGAGGAATCCAGGCTGCACTGTGGAAGTAATATTTGATTGATGGGACTAGTTTTGCTTACAGCATGACAGTTCCCATGGCTTTACAAACAAACACAATTAAAGGATCAAAGCTCTTGAATCAAAAGTCCTGTTAAGGAAATGGAGCAACCATTTCTGCCACCCTCAGCTAATGCTTTTGGAACCATTTTAGTTTTACTTTTAAGTGATCTAAGTTGTTCAAACTGAGGAGGTTTTAATATACCAAAAAAGAGTTACATATGGCACTACTTGATTATTAATAAAAGCCTACGATTTCTGACAGTGAGATGTCCTACTAGGATCCTTCAGTACATCCAGTAGGTCTATTGGATGACAAAATAATGGATCACAGCACTGAAGTAACTGTACCACTGTATGTTCAGTAACACTGAAGGAAAGGGACGTAACAGGCAACTTTGATGATGTCAGGTCAATCAAGACAGATCTCTGCTCATACTAAGGCTTGGAGATGGAAAGAGGAAAAAAAACTGCCCAGAAACCCCCCACAAAAAATTTGCAGAAAAAAAATCCATGCCGCCTGATTAACTTCTGGAAAGGCTTGCTTAAAGAACAGGCTGGAGCTTGCTTTATCCTTCAGCACTATTCTTTGTGCACGTATTAAGTCATGTAGAAATTTAGCCAACTGCAACAAGTAAGAAATTGATCTAGTAACCAGTAGCGTCAGGTGAAATATTTGGTGTTACAATGATCACTTCACCTTTCTCATCCAAATGTACTAATTACGATTTGGCCTCCAAAATATCCACAGAGTCTCAAGAAAGGAAGCTAAATTTCTATGACATCACACAAGCATATGCAGGAGTTCAAAGCAGAAAGAGATACCAGCATGCAAACTACAATATTGTACTGGGTGCATTCCAGATAACTGAGCTCTTGCAGTGGATTTTGTCAGGCTTAAAAGAGAAAACTGTGTTTCCAAAAGCTTTGAAGTATCACAGGAAACACTTAATTTGAGCTCTACCAAAACCTTAAAGCTTGAGAAAACGCTCTCCAGACTAGTGTAAACAGTGTATCTTGCACATATTTGTAGTTCTGACTTTGAAATGGCAAAAGAAAGACCATTAAACATTTCTATGATAATGTAAATCAATTATTTTCAATGCTGTTCTGCATCAACAGCTACCAGAGCTGTTTAGGGTTTTTTAGTTGTTGTTTTGTTTGTTTTGAATAGCCATAAAGCATAGAAAAATTTAAAATGTTTACCTGGCTCAGAGCTACAGTACAGCTATGCATTAAAGTAGCTGACATGATGACTTTTTGCGTGCTTTTCCAGGCACCGGAGTTTTTCTGTTAATTTGTCGCACAAGGTCATAAAAGATCTGAAAAGGTAGAAATCACTTGATTATGGATATTAGGAGGCTTCCCTTATAACCTTCAGCCTTGAATTTTCACACATAATGCACTCACATACTCAAGAACCCCTGAAAATATTTAGTTACCACAATGCTATAAATTGTATACTTAGTTAATAACTGGTTGGTTTTTGTTTTCTTGCTTAAGATAATTGTCTGCCAAGGGTTCTACAGTTTCAGTGAAGCAAACTGGAAAGGCATCTATAACCCCACAGCTATTTAAGCTCTGGGTCCAACTCATCTGAACTCACATGAAAAATGCCACAGTGATCAACTATTGGATCTATAGTATTACTTCGCAGTTTAGCAGTAAGGTCAAGAAACAGGTCACAGCTTTCTTCTACTCAAATCATTCTTAGGATATTCTTTTAAAGAAAATTCTAGTAAGTTTTAACTACACATTTTTCATGGTAATTCACATACACTACATATTCAGTAACAGTCTCTTGTATTTGAATAAGATCATGCTTTTCCAGACACTTAAAAAATACTGAAGTCTAAAGAACTAATTCCACCTCTCTAGACGTACAGCATAACAGAAGCATAAAATTTCCTAGAAAAGTAACTTATTTATGGGACTCTCACATAAATTGGGTATCCTAGAATTCTAACTAGAACACGATTTTTTTGAAAGGTTAATTTGAAACAAATCAACATACAACGTTACAACAGCATCTGTCTCATTCATAATTGACATTGCTCCAATTACTTCTGCATCTCATGAACTAAGGAAGCCCTCATGCTAAAGCCATCCTGGCACCTTCCTGAGCACTGTCTGCAAAGCAGCAATATTCCAACAAGGGCTTATAGTGTTTGCTGGAAGTTCTAGTTTATTGAATGTATAACTTTTATACAGTTACAGTGATTAATTCGAATTTTTAAAAATGCCAGTGGCTTCCAGAAATTCCCACCTAATTAAACACACATTACTTATTTTAAAAATCAGCTGTGTTAAAACCACCATACTGTTTTGATTACTTGCAAGTCTAGCACAGAGGCCCTTTCGACTTGACTGATGCTGCCAACAATGTTTTCCAGATGACCTAATGAACTGCAGGATTTATCATAAAATTCAAGCTGTTCCAGAAATGTAAATACTAATACAGCTTCTTTTTCTAAATTTTTTGTATCCCTTTCTTTATGCTGGCACCCCCCACCGGACAAAAAGGCATGCATTATGGCAAATCCCCAAAATGCATGCATTTGATTAACTGTCTATCTCTTGTTAAATAAACAAGTAGATATATAGTAGAGAGGCTTTTGCATCCCTTTTACTTTACAGAGCAGCTAATTTTAACAAAACATTTAATAGTTTTTGTACTTACCATCTCAAATAGTGTTAACACCAAGTAGCTTAAATCAAGTAGTTTTAGTGACTTAACTCTCTTAAAGGTCTTTAAAAAACAAAGTCTAGCAGTACAATCTCAATTGATAGAGATTGTAGCAACTAAGGAATGGAACACGAGAGAAATATTTATCCTAAATTATTACAAAGATAATTTGAAAATTACACTAATATCAATATAATTTGAAAAAATCCCACGTCAAAGCTAAATACATCCCTTAACATAAGCATCTCACAACAGCAGGGTACAGTTTTGTCCATTGTAGTGAATATTATTCATGATTTTGTTAGTTTTTCCTTGACACACTAAACGGTTATCAGGACAGTGTCCTGATACCTCTCCCCACCACCAGTAAAATGTCTTACCTCATTAACATTTATCTTTGATTTTGCAGAAGACTCTAAGAATGCACAGTTATTCCATTGCCTTGCTAGGTTCTGACCTTGTTCCTTTCCCACAACTCTTTCATCTTCCAAGTCACACTTATTGCCAACCAGAATCATAGGCACCTAAAAAACAATTCAATGCCAGCAAAGAAACATTTAAAATTTTATAGCAGCACAGTGTAAATGCACACCTAAAACCCATCTGATTCCTTAGAGAATCCTTATTTTCAGAATAATCAAGCTCTGGTATAACTGAATCTCAAGTTTAACAGCTGTGTGATATTTCAATCTTCAAATGAAAGTAACTGCATTTTGGGAGGGCAGTAGGGAGGGTGGTGTGATGATTCAGTACACTGCCAATTGAGCAAATTTCATGTTTTTTTAGAGAACTTAATGAGATTTCATTTTTAGATGTTTGAGGTATCAAGAAGTCTACTGAAGAATTTACCAAATGATTCTTACAAATTCCAAAATCCTGGAAACAATGTCCTGTCCTCGGTAGCATGATGAAGGATGCTAAAGCTCCTTTCACCATTCCTCTACTCTCAGCATATCACACAGTTTTTATTAGCAAGCTACAGTACACAGAGAACAGGAACATGCTACCTTACCAGCATTTCCAACTATAGAAAATGCTGAGTTGACCTTTGTAGCAAGAAAACGTCATAATCTATTTTTCCCCCCTTCCTTTATTTTACCAATTTAAAGACATAGCTAAAGTCCTCACAGATTCAAGTGTTGAAAAAAGGTTTACAATAGTTCGACCATTTAATTTCCCACCACTAAGAAAGTAAGTAATGCCTAAGCTTTGGCATAAGGAGAACTTTTTCTAAGAATTCTGATGGAAACTGAAGTTGCAACTTGAAGCTTACTATCTTTTTCCTGATACTATGGAATGCCTTTCAGGACTGAGGGATGTCTTCTAAAAAAATACAATTCTAAGGAAATACCTCCAAAATTATACTAATTAGCATAAATATAACACACGAAGTAAGAATTTAAATATTATCATGTTTAACTTGATTTTATTGTAAAAAACTAATTTCATGCTAAACAAGGCTATAACTTGGTAGGTTGTGGATGAGAAAGGTCCACACAACTTAAATATTAACCTTCTGAGATACATTTGTGGTAACGGGTAATAAATTGCTTCAAGAAGAAATCTGCTGAACATGGGTAAGACCTGCAAGTGCTTATGGTCAAGGAAGTGCAAAGTGGTTTGTATTAACAAAGTCTGTATGCTGTGTCTGCTGACAGCAGAAGCATATGCAGATACGTGCAGTAAGGAATGTATCAAAGTTATCAAATTTTGCATAAACACAGTTTAAATTATATGATCATGCTTAAAAACTCTTCATTACTTATTTTTTTTTCTTCAAGAAGGTAGTTTTTCTGCCTGAAGGCTACAAGTTACAAGGTGTTTCTGTTAAAAACACACTCTTACTGCTGTTTTCACATTTGAAATACTTCTTTCCTTTATTACGGGACCAAGCATTCACTTCCTCCAACTGCTGTAAGGTTCTTTTCATAATTGATAAAATATAATGTTTTAGTCTCACTTTACAGCTTTAATAATGCTAAGAGATGCATAATAGAAATTGTGTGGAAATAGGATGAGCGAACTTAATTGTGAGCAGACAGACAAAATATAAAAGCTACATAACATGCAAGTTTTAAGGTTACAACTTAAAATTTTATGCTTTTAAAATACCATAAACAGTAGGGATATTGAGCAGAAAATTTCACTCATAGTAATTAAGGCAACAATAGTTGCTTTACAAATGCTTGCTGCAGTCTAATAAATAATGTTATAACCAGTTTCAATTAAGGTGTTTTAAAGATAGATTAAACAATTCTTCATATAACACACGACAAGTTACATTTCTCCAGTTTACCTTAAGAGTTGCATTTCTGTACTATGCATCTACTGGTTCATACATCTTAATTTAAAACTTGGAGACCACCTGACCACAGTGTGTACACTGCAACATGCTAATGAAAACTTTAAGTATTAAAAATTTTTAGAGCTCTTACATCATCAGTGTCTTTGACTCGAAGAATCTGTTCTCTTAGATCCTGTAAATCATTAAATGTGGACTGAGCTGTGATGGAGTATACTAATGCAAAACCTTGTCCATTTTTCATGTATAGATCTCTCATCGCTGTAAACTGTTCCTGTAATTACAAAAAAGATACAGATGTTGCATTCAATTTGCATTTTACTTGCACAAACTGCTATAAGTTTTAGGTCTAGTTTAGAGGAACCAGAGTAATTTTACTGGAGAGAAGTGTAGTAGCAGGTACACTGTAATCTGTAGATTACAGAAGCTAAACTGCTCCTGAATCTCTCCTAACACACCAACATTTTCTCCATATCCTGATAGTTCCATAAAATGGATCATAAAGTGAATGCATCCCTTTTCACACCCAATTTTGTAGTCTAGGAAATTTCCTTATGTTAAATTCTACATTAATTTTCAAGGAGATGGACTAGAGGATGGAGACACTCAATAGACTTCTCACATTTCCATGACTTCAGTGCCAACTATGATATTGCATACAAAGATTTGCTGGTGCACTCTTACCAGTACAACTGTAGAATGGCATGTGCCTCTTTTGCATTGGTGATTTGGCTATCTGGTGCCTGAGCAATCACTCCCTGTCCCTTGCTGTATGTCAGATGAAAAGTGCAATTTATTGCTAGAAAACAGCCACTCCATCTTACTGTATATTAACAGAGTATTAATCTAATAGGGAATGTAAATAAGTTATTATTGTTCCAGATTACTGTCACACTTCAGAGAAGTTAAACTCCAAGAAACAAACAACTTCAAACTCCAGAATTAAACTCCAAACAAACAACTTCACATGTTAAACTCACTGGAATCAATAAAGAAAATTACTGGTTACAGTAATTTTGGAACTAGTCAGAGAAAAACCTGACCAGTATGCAAAGGGTCAGCACAACCCTTGTGCTTTGAGCTCCTCTAAGCTGACAGAAGCAATACTATTTTTATCCCAATGTCACAGTACATCTCACACACAAAAGAAAAAGGACATCAGAAGAAAGCACATATTCTCTACAGCAACAGAAATCAAATCTCAGTGGCCAGTGGGTCCTAATTTTTTTCTGGCAACAAACTTAAAACAAGAGCACAATTTCTTTTTAAATGCTCTATTTCTTTCCCCTGTTACAGAATATGAGCTCATGGGAAGCTTGCAATTAATTTTATGCTGCAATACTCAAGTTTTTTTTAAATACACTGTATATCAGTATTTAGCAAAGTTGTTTTTTACGTACCGTTCCTGCAGTATCTAAGATTTCAAGCATACACTGTTGTGCATCTACTTCAACTTGCTGTCAAGAGAGAAAGATGTGGTTATAATTTTTCCCCTTGCCACGCTCCCCTCCAAAGACATCCGAAATTGTGTGATTTTTTTATAAGTAAATTCATAATGCATAAAGCAACATAATGGCTTAAGAAGATTGTATGGATATACACTTTGAAAACAGCAGGAAGAAACCTTTCAAAGAGCCCCAGTGACATTTTCAAATGCAGTGTCAGCAGCCAACTACCATTTTGCAAAGTGATTAGGGATTTTTGATTATTTAAAAGGAGGCTGCTAAATTTGTAATGATGGTTATCAGCAACTAGCACAACTAATTTCCACTTGTTTCAGGGATCATCATAGATTGAAAGAAAAGTACAAGTAAGAGCCAGAAAACTGGACTGGCATACTAAGGCTCATTTAATAGTAATTTACATCTACAAGAGAGTAAGTAGTACACAGCAAACTATTAAACAGCCACCACTAAAAGTGGTGCCCCCAAAACAAGCCTTTAGAAACACTAATTAGAAAACTGACCCTTAGAAAAGCTTAGAGAAGTTTGCAAAGAATGGAAGGTTTAAGAAGACAGAACAATTTCTGTATTCATTCCAGAGTTCCTCTATCTACTGGACATACCTCAAAGAAATGGCCCTGAGGGCAGCAAAGGACATGGAAGTGCCCTCAACCTGTTTCAGACTTACCCAAATTTTAATTTTTTTTTTTCTTTCAAGCTATTGGTAAACTTCCCTTGTTTCCATTTGCATGTAAAATTCCTAGTTAACAGATTACCTCTTCTCCATTATGCACTGTCACTAGTTAAATTTGCAGCTGTTCTTTCAGCTGTAACTAAATTTGAGCTGGGGACAGGGAAGAGGAGTATTTCCCCTCCTCTCATATCTCCCCCCATCTCCTATGGATTGTGATTCCTTAAAAATAATCACTATTTTAACAGGTATTGTTGCTGAAGTTATTCAGGTAATTAGGCAGCATTTATTTACTTTATGAAGAAATACTTGGGGAGTAAACCAAGGCATAAAGTTTCAAGACTTCAAGCCCAATTATTTAGATTAACAAGCCACATCCTCTCAACTTTAAATATTACAAAATTACATTTAACATAAATAGCATAGAATTTCAACTGCCAAGCCAATACATTTTGAAGGCAAGGAGCAAGTTCGAATTGTAATTAACAGTGAGAAGGTGAAAATGACTACATAAAGTGTTGTCCAGTCTTTAGCAAGACTTCAACAACCTGGCTGATTTGAGAAGAAGGATACCCAGAGTTATTACTAGTTATTTCAGGAACAAACCTGAAAGGAATATTATAAGTCTTTATTAGCAGCAACAACAAAAAAATGTAGCTAGCAAACGGCAAAATTTCTTAAGACAGCATTACTTTTTTAGGCTCCATGGAAACAGTCTTTGGAAAAATTCACCCAGCAAACATCATGATTCTACTATGACCTAAAGAATGTAAATATAAAACAAAGGAAACACTTTACTTTAGATCAGCCTGTGAATGTTTTTTGGAGTCATTTACTGGGCCTGATCCAGCAACGTCCTGCACCAAACACTGAGACATGGTCAAAAATTCCTGCTTCTCTAATACAGAAAAAGTGTCAACATAGAATTTGGTTCTGCTATTGTGTCTTCAATAAGAGTTCTAGCTTTGGCTGGAAGCCCCCATACTTAAGACAGACTTGGGTTTTTCCAACATACAGTTTATATAAGGTCAAAGAAAAAAAGGATTAAATTATTATTTTGTTCTCACTAATTCCTCTTCTGTTCAGAAAAGATTCTGGTGACTGTAGGCTGCAACAGTTCTTAATGCACCACCTTTGTTCCAATACAAATGTAGCTCAGTGCTAAAGAGGAGGTCTTGCAGTTTGCCCATCCTCTGCTAGGGTTTGTGCATCTTGCCTCCCTTGTATAGACACCATCATTTTTGTGGCCACACGATGAACAACATCAGAGTACTAATGCATATGAAAAGTAATTCAGCTAAAAAAGACAGACGGATTGAGAAACTGACACAGCCAAAAACTTATCTCTTGCACCAAATTGTTAATGGTAGCAGTTTGGATACAAATTATCTTAGTCTGGAATCTTAATCGTGGTCTCAGGTGAAACTGAAGAGTGAGCAATATGGAGATGCAAGATGATGCAAGCAGAATCAGACCTTTCAGCCTGTCATGCTGAAGACAGGAAGAGAGAAATTAACAGGCCACTTGCTGTAAATGCTTGTTCATTTTTGACAGGTTTGTGTTAACTTATTAATAAAACAACAACCCATCTAATGGAAGCATATTTAGCTATCATTTAAATTGTTGAGTACAGTATGATAGATGCCTCCAGTGTTCTAAGGGTGTGAAGTTGTTTTTAGCTACTTTTCTAGTAGCAAAGCAGTGTAGTACCTCCAAGTCCAAACCTACCTGCAAATACTAACACACAAACAAACTAATAATAAATATTATAAAATTGAAAAGTGGTAATTAAAAAAAATTTTTTTTTGCAATCCATGTTTTCAACTCTGACAATGAAATAACCATTTTTTACTGACTAGCCAGCAAGATATTATGCTTAAACATTAAAAAGTTAGTCTTGAATTATTTCTTTTAAGCAAACTTTAAGGGAACATTTGTATTTCAAACTTGTTATCTGGTTTAATATGGCATTATGAGGCATACCCATTTTCAAGCAGTGACTCTAATATTTGACAATATGTATTACAGCTTTAAGTATCTAACACTAGAGACTTCTTTTATATATACCTTTCTGTAGGAGTCTTCTATCGTAGGATCGTATTTTTCAACAAATATTCCTTGAACAAACTGTACAGTCTGCAACACAAAAGTTCTTATAAGATTCTCTTGAATAGCAACATTTTGTAAACATTGTACACAAATCACTGTTCTAGGTATATACTGTTATCCATAACATTTTTAAAGCAAATCAAACAATTGTCATAACTAATTTTAAGAAACAACAGAAAGTTAGATGTGTATGCCTATTTAACTGTTAGATGAAGCAATGCTACACTTTCCTTTATCCACCAGCACATGGAGGGTAAGAATTAAAGCATGCATTGATTTAAGGTTTGCCTAACTCTTAGAATCAGTATTAGTTTGTAGTTGACCAGGATACAATACAGCTGCACAGCTTTTACATCTGTATTTAGAACTACTTCATCTTCTGCTACTTATCTGCCAGCACAGGAATTAGTCAAAAAACAACTGCCAGCTTTTACTAGTCTTAACTACACTCAATAGGCTGTTCCTGTGTACCTAGCACGATGGACGTTTTTAGCACAAGTCAAATGGAACTTAAGACTCAATGGCCAAGTCAGAGCAGGCACATTCAAATCCAGAAATGCTGCAGTGAGATAAAGAATTCAGAGATGAACGAAAACGTTATTTCACAATCTAACATGATTTGTCATTTAAGTTTTTCTTTATGAACTGCTGCATAATAGAATACTTCTGACTCAACGGAGTAGGTAAGATCTGGTGCTTACTTTATGGTAAGGTGCACGATTAAACAGAAAGATACAAAGTTCTTAGGTGGGCTGAGAACATCATATTTTGCGAACTTTTTCAATTCTAGTCTAGATCAGACTAAAACATTCTGTAATTGTTTAAAGAGCTCATGCATTTTAATCATCTACCTGCCACAGCTATATACCGACTCTCACAGAAAGGATGCAGCAAACACATTAAGCTTCCCACCAACATGCAAATCTATATTTCTATCATCTGCATAAAAATATTAGTGCTAAAGACACTGCTATCAAACACTAAGCAAACAGCACCCTGAAGACCTTTCTAGAGACAGGACTTAGTGGGGCAAGCTAGTTGATATCCTTTGAGAGATTCACAAGGAGCTTGATTTCCATAGACTGATGATAGCTGGTTTATCTGTCAAAGCCAGACACCCCCATAATGCTGTAGCTCTGTACCTCACTGCACAAGACTGATCAAGCACCATCAATCAAGCCCATACAAAACCAGCAGCATTTGAGAATGCACCAATGGATGCAGATGTACCCAGTAAAGGATCTACCTACTAGCCACGATGCCTCACTGGGCATTACTAACACTTATATTTATTTGTGCACAATTACATAAAGAAATATACTTTAGTAGAGAGTGTATTAGAGGAAAAAAAACTACAATAAGCCTAAAAAAAAAACATACTTGAACTGCCTCATACTTACCAGAGCAGACTTTCCAACACCTCCAGAACCAAGAACCACTAGCTTGTATTCACGCATGATGCAAGAGATAAATCACCTTCAATACCTAAAATACATAAAACACCAGTCTGATTGAAATTTGACCTATATGCAGGAAGTACAATAATGACACCACAATCCAGTTCACTAAGCAGGGTTTGATAAAAATTTCTTAGTCAACTTCTTTAATACAGCAGATATTTTCTAACTATCAACTCTTAATGCAGCTACAGTAAAATGCTGCAAACCATCAGATAGAGTATTTGCTCTACCTCATTACTGGTTCTCCCATATATATCAAATAAACCCTACTAGACTAAAGCTAACAGTTACTATTCACAAGAAATAATTATCCAAGAGGAGATAGCATGAATTTTATCATTCTGAAACACTTAAGCACCAAACAAAGAAGCACAGAGACTTTTACAAGAAAATTAAAACCTCACCTTCCCAGCAAACAAACACTTCTTAAAAAGAACAGCAGGATCCCAGAAATCATTTTCCAAAAAAAATCCCTTCCCTAGTCTGAAAACTGTTTAATGTTCCACTAGATCTACTATGACTTATTTAATGAGTAAGTGGAAGCGACTAAAAGAGTATTTTGAGACTATACCTCTTCACTAGCTGGTGTGGCTACCAACAGCAAATGATGGGATCTGCTTGCTCGTCTTTGCTGGAAACTGATCCATCAAGCCAAAACAAGGCCACAGATTTTGGGACATGTCTTTGGGTCATACTGCTCAAAAACCCACACCACCTCTTGCAGTCCGGCTGACAACTGAGCTAGCGGGACTGTTACTGCTTTCCTGAGGAAGGTCTCAGTTCCTTTCCTGCAGGGACTCCAGCACTTACAAGATTGAGTTACCCGTTTCTCCCCTCTCCACTCCCAAAGAAAGATGAAACCCTCCCCAACTAATGAATAATCTACAGGCCAGGAAAAAGGGAAAGTGCAACAATCCAACTCAGGTGCTTGTAAAAGGTAAGCAGGGAGGAAAGTAAGGTAAGAAACACCCTTGTCATCAGCAGTAATTTGACAACATCTCTGAAATCTCTGAAACACCATCTGTTAGGTGTTGAGCACAAAACGCTAAGATGATTTATACAGAAATTAAACCACCATGGTAGAGTCCTGCCTTTACCATCACTGATTAAATTTACCGATTGTCAGAAGACAGAGAAATCAAGAGACCAGGTCCTTTATCTTCTTGCAAATGCATAATCTTTCAATTATCTAAACTGTCCCTCACAAAAGGAACACGAGAAGAAAGCCTTAAGGAAATAATTGACCTGATGTCCAGCAAAAGAGAGACGTCTCCACAGGCTTCCATTACCAATACCAATTCCATTACCAATTTTGAGACTCTTCGGTGATTTTCACACCTAATAGGACATCTTTTCACTCCTGACTTAAAAAACTCTTTCCCTTCCTACACAATTTTTTGCAAACACAGATCATGAGAACTATTCACACCACAAGTTTAATCTATTTTGCACCACTGTAAATGCTGTTAGATCCACAAATCTGTAAATTGTCCAGTTTTTCCTTAAACAGGATTGTTTCCAACTGTTCTGAAAGGCACCTCTCAAACTCATGACAAGTTAAGCCTACAACTACATTATTGTCATTTATTTAAAACAAACATTCAGTTATCCTTTTATTTTAATAAGAGTATCACTAGAATGACAAAAACATAGTGGTATAGTGGAAATCCCAGTACAGTAACCCGGGTGAACTGCAGCAATTTCATTGGCTTTAAAAGAAAACTTTAAGCTGAATTTTTCAGTCCTCAGATTGAAGTTAGCAACTAAATATGGAGATATCAATAATGAAGGCTGACAGTAGTTTAAAAGTAACAGAACTTCAGCAGCAGGTACCACATATCTGTTTTAAATTATTTCTGACTTTTTCTTACTCAATGATCTACAATTCCAAATCCTGAAATAAACTAACTTGGTTTTAGTGAGAGACTGCCAATTTAATTTTTGGTTCTGAAACAGCAACTCAGGAATTGAATGCAAGATGTCTTTCAGCATCCAGATTTGAAAGTTCAACCCTAAATATCCAATCACTGTACAACATTCTGGAGCTGATTTTCCTACTTTAAGTGGTGGCACACAAAGCATATATATACAGTATTACAGCTTGGTTAGGCAATCTTCTTAATCAACGAACACCAAAGTAAAAAGCTTTTTAAGATCTTTGAGGACAAAGTCATACTGCAGTACAGGTTAAACATTTCTCTGACCTTCCCTCCAAACTTGGGCAATGGATAATACAAGTACTAACTTCTTTCACTACGGCAATTTTTTGTCATTTGTACAGTTACTCTTTAACTCACCAAGAGCACACAGTAATGTTTAATATATGCACACACCCATAGAGCATAGAGGTAGCTTGGCATCCCTGCACTAATGTTATCATCTGGCCATTACACCTTGGAACGGAACACAAATGAATCTATCCTCTAAAACAGTTTAAGAGAGCTAACCTGGACATCCTTAACATGGCAGGCAGCAGAAACACCTGCTTCCTGCTTATAGTCTGCTGCCACTTACATCTACCACCCCACTGCCTTGAGCAACAGTACTGATGACACTTTACCTTTCTCTTACTGTTCTCTAACAGAAAAGAAAACCTCAACTCCTAGCTAAAAGGGCTTTCTTAAGAAAATTTTCCTGCTTGCAGGTCTTTGCTTCCTCATCCAAGAAACCACTGGATCATGTAGGACACTGCAGTCTGCCACACTATTTGACATTGTTAAAGCCTAGCACACACTTTTTCATTGACCAGTATGCCTGATGGCTGCCTGATGCCTAAAGCGAGCCCCAGACTCAGCTTCGGCTCTGAGCCTTCCTGAACTTGACTTTCCAGTGATTCCCAGCTAATCTGACCTGGCTCTGCTCTTGATCAAACCTATTCTTCCATATCAGATCTTGTAGAAAGTGCTGGCATCCTAAATCTCAGTCATGCTCATACTTTATTTTTCAGTTGATACAATGCTTGACTCTGGAACAAATAATGTATCCAGATTCATCTAGTGCCGACAGGATTTCCTTTTGACTCATTAATGACAAATGAGTGAGGGAAAAAGCAGAAGACAAAGTCTAAAAGAGGAGGTTTAAGCCATAAAACACCATGTCTGGCTGGCATTTGTAGAATAAGTTATGGTCAAGTCCAACAACAGTATCTGTCTGTAGTCCCCAGATCACTTTGGGGATACAAAATGAGTGTATTTGAAAGGCAGAACAGAAATAAAGATACTAAGATATGGGAGCAACAGATAAGCAAGATTTTTAACAGATAAGTGTCCCCAGATTTATTGGACGCTTGAGACATATCTACCTAACCACCCGACAATTAGATACAATTAAGTTTAAACTTATTCCTAGCACATATAACAAGTAACTTGTTTGAATCCCCCTCTTCATTTAATGGAGTTATTTTAAGGGAGAAATTTTGCTTTAAAGGCTGTCTACCTGTAAGGTGTCTAATCTGCAAGAAAGGAGAGCAATGCCAACTTTCCTTTGCTTTTTCATTTTTCCATTCCCCTATCTTTAGGCAGGAAAATACTGTCAACTATAGCCTCTATGCAGATGCTAAAGTGCAAGAAGACAGGAAGCATGTAAAAAAAATGAGCTTCTTTTTCATTTAGTTGGAGCAGGTACTGCCTTCTAACAGCTGAGTTGAATATTTATATGTAGAGATATATCTGACATAACTGAACTGTGGAGATGCCTAATGTAAGATTTAGCTAGAAAAAATGAGGGAAGCTACACAGCACTATCACAAACTTGATTCTAATGCTGTCTTAAGTATACAATCTCTCAAAAGTACAGAGCTCAATTCTAGACTGCCTCCATTAACAGCTAGTGACACCCCAGGAACTGCCTTCCATACTTCCTGAGATGCAACTGTCCATAAAATCACTGTATCTGTGCCTCTCTCACTAGTCTGTTCATATTACCTTTTGTACTTAGTGCATTAGTGCAGAGTATTAAGCTAACTGCTTAATTCTACTTCTTCATGGCATACTTAAAGTACTTCATAAACTAGAAAAGCACATGCACACACTTGATATGCACACGGATACTTTTCCCAATAAAGATTCTCTCTGAAGGATTAGCAACACATCTTTGAATAAGCCTATTAGAACAGAAGAAAGGTTAGCCAGGACAAGTCACTGAAAACGCAGCATTTCAAAAGTTTCACATCTGACAAGGACTGTTGTAGTACCCACATTTTCTGCTCCCTCAGGAGACTTTTATAGAGGAGCAGAGAGAGAAAGAAAAGAAAAAACAATTGCTATTTCTGTCCCTTGTTTTTCTATGTGGAATGCATTGGGAAATTGTTTACCTGAAGTGATTAATTGATTAGACACTGGTGGGCATTGTTTAGCCCTGATAGCCAATGGGATGCACCTGTGTCTAGACTCTCTCTGGGGAGAGAGTCACTAGACAGTTACAGTTAGTAGTTAGATATGATAGTTAGAAGTTAAGATGTAGTTTTATTATCTCCTCTTTAAATAATATATTAACGTATTGAAATATAATAAAGAAACTATTCAGCCTTCTGAACTAGAGTCAACATCATCTCTTCCCATCTCGAGTTCACCTGCCTTTTTCCCTAGCACAGACAGTGAACATGGAACTTGCTTTCTGCTTCTGTCCTTCTCAGATAAACCAGGAAAAAGTCCCTCCTGGACATTTTCTTCAATAGTTTCTTGAAGCATGTCTCCATGCAAACCAAAAAGCAAACCAAAGATGATGCTAAGGAAGTTGAGGAATAAATAACCTTACTATAGAGGTGAATGGAAAAAATCTGCACACTTACTGCTTCTAAAGCTTTACTAAAAAGCAACCATGCAATGAAGAATTCAGGGAAATTCATATACCATTGGTAATTGGGCTTGATGTGATAATTGTGAAAGTGGGGTGGGTTTTTTTATTTTTTATTTAATTTTCTTTAAATTTCTTCAGTTTCAAATTTTGGGTTCTGATTGAACTTTGTTATCTAAGGGATGGGAAAGCTAATAATCCTATTTTTTCAAGTGATATTAAGCCATGTGAAGCTGTAAGTGGAGCTCAGCCCTAGGCCGAAGACATGAACTAAGTACAGTCACTTACTTGAAGATACCCTCAAGACTTGCTTATATGAACTAGTTGTTCAGGTGTGGAATTAAATAAACTGGCCCTCCCAGAAGCCTTATCCTTTTCAGAAGGAATCATGATTATTTAGCACTTCATAGACACCACGATTCTTGTTCAGATCCTGACATTTTGGTCACACTGTATTCACTAAAATTTTCGTAATACTTTTGCCTCAGAGCATTTACCTCTGTGGAAAAGAGACTTTGTTAGAATCACCTTGAGAACAGCAGTCCTAAATTAATCCCAAATATTTGCATGAGAAAAAAAAGAGTCAAACACTAGATCCTAGATCGATGGATGAAACAACTTAACTGACTGGTTTACCTGCTTACAGTTAGAAGTGGTGGGAAAAAAAGCCAAGGGAAAAAAATCCAATCTTTTTCTCAAAAAGGGGATACTAGCCCTGTGATGAAACAAGATAACAATGGTCAGACATTTGGAAGATGCGCAGAGGATTATGTCTTTTCAGAGATGTTTCCCATTTCTGATACTGGAGTAGTCTCAGATGGCCAAACCATCCCAGATTCCACTATGTTTTTAATCTCCTGGTTTAGACCCTTCTCTTCAGGTAAACAACTAATTAAGAGATGATGTGTGCTGTTCTTAGTATTCCCCGAACACTTATATGTGAGATGTCCTAAATTCTTATCTCTCAACTCTGAGGAGGGTTCCCCCCCTCTGGAATAATTTCAGCACATAAAGAGAACTTTGACAACATAGCTCAAAGTGGAAGCCTGTTCATTTTCACCAACTTTTAGAGGCTTTAGAAATTCAAGCAATTCAGATAACCCTTACTCAAGGGTAAGTGTACTTCTTATAAAAGAGAAATTAAAATACTCTATAGCTGACTTTGACACATTTATAAAAATTCATAAAAAACATTATTCAGAAATCAATTCTGAAAAGCTGATCAGGGTCTAATAAACACTTTCATACTCAAGATTGCTGTAAGTACAGCTATCAACTGTTCAGTAAACAAAGCTAGAGGCAATTTTTATTTCTAGTTTTTACCTGCTTTTGATAGTTTCTGGTCTTGACAATGTATTTTGTCAGTTGAACACCTAGTTCTTCTGGGCACTAATACTGTAATTTTTCTTGGACAAAAATAGCTCTTCAATTATGTTCAAATATTTTAACTGATGTCATACAATCTTCAGAGGATTTTCAAAAAGCTGTCTGAGTGGTTAAGCTTATTCAGTGACAGGAAATCATACTGACCACCTGGGGAACAGCCAGAAACCTGCGAACAAGCTACTCGAGCACAAACATGGCACCAAGGTTTAACCTGCTCCTTGAACAGCCTACAGGGACACTTACACAGAGAAAGCTTAACCAAGTTTTTCTCCTTCCACTGAAGGGAGCTACCTTGATTAATACTGCACACAGGGACCATTTCTGCGAAAGCAGCTAACAGCATCTGATCTTGTGAGACTAGTTCCACTGTCTATAATTAGTATAGCTGAATAAAAGTCGATTTTTTTTTTCTTAAGTCAAAGTTAACTCCCAGCTAGATCTTAAATTTGAACATAAATTTAATGGATGTTGTAAGGGTAAAAACTGCCTGCTTAAAGTCACTGATATCTCAAGATGAAAGCTTCCTGATGTGAGAGACTAGCAATCATGTGCAACTTGCAGTTGATTCACACAAAATATAAAACGCATTTTCAAAGCAAGTGATGTAATGAACATTCTTATGCTACTAAGAATATGCCATGCTTCAACACTTATTGAGTTAAAGTTTCAACTTGGTGCAAAAATTCTAATGTGTCAATTCAAATGTGGAGTACTTTATAAAGCCTATGCTATAGAATCTATTTAAGTTTCAAATGCAATTTGTAACATTTATCACGTATATTCTTATTTTTTGTGGCTGTTTGCCATGATCTTGCATTTTCTCCCTATTCCTGTCAAATAGTCACCATCCTCCAGGAAAGTTGTTTGTGAATGTTCTACCAGTCAGACTTACAGTTAAAATTATGACCTCAGAATTCCTGAAGAAACGGAATTGCAAGTAATTTTTATGCTCGCAAAGAAAATCCAGGCAGGCAATAAACAGAAACAACACACAGATTTTAAAAAATACTACAAGTACACTAAATTCAGAGAATGCATAATTACTATGTTACAATATCTTGCTATGTATAAGCTAGGTATTCAACCATAAAGCAAGTTCTGAGAACTGAGCCAGCAATTTCATGCTGTGAATTTCGCTCTACTGTCATTACAGAGAAGGATCAGTATTTAGCTCTACAACTTTTCCAAGTTTATGGATTGCCACATTATAGCATACACACCATGCTTTACCTGATATGCATGCTTCTGATTAAAAGCAAATGTAAGTATTTGTTTGTCCCCATAATTGTTACACTAAATTTTATCTTTCAAGCTTCAAAACAAGGTCAAACCCAGCAGGACTACAAGTAAGGCACTGAAGTTTTCTGAGTTAAGACATTTCTTTTGTAAGTGCAGTCTGAAAGTTATTTTAAGCTTGCCAGCTGGCTTAAGATACTCTTCTTTGGAAAAAGGCATCTTAATTTCTCTTTCAGAAGCAAGACCTAGTCTCAAATTCCATCTGGTATCTGCTTAGTATCTGGCAATCCTAGCTCTACTTTGATTGTGACACTGGCTGCTGAACTAGTAAAGCCTGGTATCGAGTTTCCTTCTACAGATGTAAGCCAATGCTGGGTTTAACTGCAATTCCAAGTCACCTTTTGTCTCTCCTCTTTATTTTTCTCCATAACATACACATCATATACACCCCTGGCAACACCAGAGCTTGCATGCCAATGTATCATTACTTGTACTATCTTCACTGTAAGAAGTTTGGGTTTTATTCAGGTTTGTTTAGATTACTAACACATCATCAAGGCACAGATATAAAGACTTCCTTCATCATTGTATCATGTTTTGTTACTGGCCATTTAAATCCAGCTAGTGTAGGCCCTTTATGTACAAAGTATCCTTCTGCAGTACAATTTACAATAATTCTATTACTAATCAGGTTGGTAGCCAGAGAGAAGTCTTACAAATTCCCATATGTAATTTTAATTAAGATTAGAAGTTTTATCTGTTGAAAAGACACTGATTCTATGCAAATTGTGACTACTCACTACTAGCATTCATTAACAGGAATAAAATTATCTCTTTCATGATAACTGAACCATATCAGCAAAGTCCCAAGTAATTGTAACTCATGTCTGTTTTGACTCTCAGTACTTCCCTAATAGAAACATGGTATTTGAACATGAGTTACAAACCTCACTGAAAGTCACCCAAAGTACACCTAATTTCACCAATGGTTCTTTTGTTACTGCTTCAGACATCTTCCTGAGGGTAACCTGAAAAAGGCATACAATGACACCCAGCAACAACCACTATTTTCTGCCACGTGGTTTTGCTACTTGTACAATGACGGAGGTGCAACCTTAACTGCTTCTTTTCACAATTAACTTCATTAGCTGAATCCACTGATGAACATGAGCTTCTAAAAGGTCTGATATGCTTAACTGAAGAGGGTGAAACTTGGGCAAAAAAAAATCCTGTTCTCTTTCTGGCAGCAAGGCAGTACCACTTTGAACCTTGGGATGGTTGCTCTGCAGACAATGTCCAACCCACAAGCAAACCTTAACTAGAAGATGACAACAGCAGGCATTGACCTTCACACTTCTGCCCATACAGAGATGCACAGACAACTTGGTTGTTCCTTAGGCAACTGTTAAGTTGCTACAAGCTTCAGAAGAGGGTATTTAAGAAAAACCCCAAACACAAAAAATGCTCAACCAATTAAAACTAAACCCCACAGAAAAAATCCCACCCACTAAAACAATTCCCTATCCCCATGTCCCCTCCAAAAAAAACAACGAATGAAGCAAATCCAACCCAAAAAACAAACCAACAGTCCACATAAAAGCAAGTTCTAGCTAATATCTGCATGCAAAGCTGTGAACTGCCATAGCTCTACACCTGCTCTGTGAGCGGCTGATGCACCTTAGCCCCCCCAGAACTCTCATGCAATGGGCCATAAATTTTCAAGTGGTGAAAGATCTGTGAGTTAGGTGCATAACCCCAAAGGTAAGCAATTCACACATGCAAGCCTGAGCTCATGTCCTCTCCCATGAGGACACCTACACAAAAAGTGAATAATTTTAACCAAATGAATTTGAATCACATTCATCCCCACACCATTTTCAATTACATGGACTAGATCTTTAGTACAGAGTTACCAAATTAATGAGGATTAAACTTGTTTAATCAAGTCTCCACAAGATTCTATCTGAATCTTCTTAAGTTCATGTTTAGACCATAATTCTTGGTTCCTCTGCATCTTCAAAGCTTGCTATTTTCTGGAGAAACCTGTCATACCTCAAGACTCACTTTGCTAGAAGTCAAATTTTATTTGGCTTGCATGGCAATGTTTGGTTAGCTAGGTGGCTTCTGTGAGAAGCTGTCCCATGTCCAGTGCCAGATGGGCTCCAGGACAGACCCACTGCAGGCCAAAGCTGAGTCCATTAGCAACAGTAGCACCTCTGGAACAACACATTTAAGAAGGGAGTTGGAGGGGTCAACTGCTGGGGGAAAAACAGCAGCAGAGAAAGGAGTGAGAATATGCAAGAGCAACAACTCTGCAGACACTAAAGTGAAGAAGGAGGGGGAGGAGGTACTGCAGGTGCCCATGCAGAGATTCCCCTGCAGCCCATGGTGAGACAGACTTGTCCCACTGCAGCCCATGGAAGTGCACAGTGGAGCAGAGATCCACTGGCAGCCCATGGAGGACCCCAGGCCAGAGCAGATAAATGCCTGAAGGAGACTGTAACGCTATGGGAATGACATGCTGGAGCAGTTTGTTCCTGAAGGACTGCAACCCCAGAAGGGACTGCTACTGGAGAAGTTTGTGAAGCACTATCTCCCATGGGAGAGACCCCACACTGGAGCAGGGGAAGAGTGTGTTGAGTCCTACTGAGGAAGGAGCAGCAGAGACAACATGTACATGGACTGTAGCCCCCATTCCCTACCCCACTGTGCCTCTAAGGGAGAGGTGGTAGAAAATTTAGGAGCTAAGTTCAGCCTGGGAAGAAGGTGTTATTAAGATTTGGGTTTATTTCTCATTATCCTACTCTGATATGATTTGCAATAAATTAAACTGATTGATTTTCCCAAGCTGAGTCTATTTTATCCCCATGACAACAACTGGCAAGAGGTCTTTTCCCTGTCCTTATCTTGACCCACAAGCCTTGTGCTGTATTTTTTCTATCTGTAGTGAGTTGACCCTGGCTGGATACCAGGTACCGACCAAAACCTCTTTTATCACTACCCTCCGCCCTGGACAAGGGAAAAAAAAGGTAATGAAAGGTTCATGAGTTGAGGTAAGGACCAGAAGAGATCACTCACCAAATCCAATCAGAGGCAAAAAAGGCTGGAATTCAAGATATTAACTGAATTTATTACTAACAAAATCAGAGCAGGATAATGAGAAGTAAAGTAAGACCTTAAAACACCTTCCCCTCACCCCCTGCCTCCTTCCTAAGCTCTACCTCCTTCCCCAGCGGCACAGGGAGAAGGGAATGGGGGTTACGGTCAGCTCATCACAGGTTTTTTTTCCCATTGCTCTGGGAGAGAAGTCCTTCCCCAGCTCCAACGTGGGGTCCCTCCCAATTAGTTTACCATTAATTTCTCCAATGTGAGTCCATCTCACAAACAACAGTTCTCCATGAATGGCTGCAATATGAGTCCATTCCATGGCCAACAGAACCCCTCAAACTGCTGCAGCATGGATCACTCTTCCATGGGGTGCAGTCCTTCAAGGACAGGCTGCTCCAGCATTGGCCTCCCACAGGATCACAAGTTCTACCAGGGCACTTCTCCAGTGTGGGGCTCTTCTCTCCATCGGTCTGCAAGTCACTGCCAGGAGCCTGCTCCAGCACAGGCCTCCCATGGGCTCACAGTCTCCTCTCAGGAATCCACCTGCTCTGGTGTGAGTGTCCCCCACAGGCTGCAGGTGGATCTCTGCATGCTCATGGTCCTTCATGGGCTGCAGGGGCACAGCTGCATCACCATGGGCTGCACCACAGGCTGCAGAGGAATCCCAGCTTTGGTGCCTGGAGCACCTCCTGCCCTTCTTTCTCTACTGACCTTGGTGTTTGTGGAGCTGTTCCTCTCACATGTTCTCACACTGCTCTTCTCTGGCTGGAATTACAAATGTGCAGTAACTTATTTTTTCTTTCTTCTTCCTAAATCTGTTATCACAGAGACATTACCACCATTTCTAAATGGTCAAGCTTTGACTAGTGGCATGTTCATCTTTGGAGCTACCAGGGACTGGCTCTGCCAGGCACAGAAGAAGCTTCTAGCAGCTTCTTACAGAAGGTAAGGTCCTATAGCTTACATGCTACCAAACCTTGGCCATGCAAACCCAATACACTACCCCATATAGTTGAGGAGGGGAGTGATAGAGCAGCTTTGGTGGGCACCTGATGTCCACCCAGGGTCAACCCACAACAAATCAAACACATTGATAAGGTAACAGAAGATGTCCAAAGGTTACTGAAATGTAAAATTGACTCTAGGGTTTTAGATGGGCAGACCTTTCTAAACAAAATCTGCACAGTTGTCTTCTAAGAGTCATATATTATTTAGGCTATGACAATCACAATCACCACAGCACTTGAATGAGCATCACCAGTACACCCTTAATCTTTCACTGAGGAGTTTTACTTTCAGCAAATTAAATACAAGCATCTCAAAACAACCTGTATTTTGAGCAAAGCCCAAGCAGAAGAATGACTTTTCAGTCCACCCTGACTGTCCCAGCAAAGCAAGTTTATCTTTCAGGAAACCAGTCTTTCATTCCCACGTTGCTTAAGGTGCTTGCAGTTTACCAAATGCTTACTCTGTTTAGGTTCTTGTGATCTATGACTTCAGCCTTCTGTAGGCAAGCTTGTGAATGATTCCTTATTTTCACTTCCACCACAGCAGATTCAGCATTCAGCTCAGAAAAGAGGCTTCAGGTTTCCTCTGTGAAACTTATAGCTTATTTAAAAAGTAGTCTCACAATAAGATTAAGTAACAAAAGAATTGCACTACCTGTAAATACAAATATTTTCAAATTTACATACTTGTCTTTGAAAAATGTTTTTGCAAACTTGATCTTAAGATCTTGCCTCTGGCTAGAAATTAGTTAGCAAGACTACACATTGTTCAAAATATTGGTTACTGCAGTGCACTTAATGGTGCTTCTTCACCTGTTTCCTGGCTAACCAGGACCCAGATTTCTAGCAGAAAAGGAGGACTTCAGGACTTTTTTGTTCTTCAAGCATAAAACTGGACAACCTTCTAGATCTTTCTGTTCCAGGCTCCACATGAAATATTCTTACTTTCTCACTCTAATTTGTACTTACATTGATACAGCACTCTTCTTCTGAGATTACTCTTAAGAGTTTGATGAAAAGCAACATGCAGATCAAAAGGATGCGAAACACAAGCATACACAGCAGCCTAAACCACTTAATTGTAAAACCCCATTTTCAACTGCTTGGTCTTTGCAGAATTCCAGCTACCACATTTAAGTTTTCTCTGCAAGATCTCTGGCTGAACCTCAATTTAACTTTGGGCAACTCCTGAAAGAAAAGGTTTAGGGAGATCACGACAAAAACCAGAGGATCATTAAAAATACAAGCAAATATAAAAATTTAAGCTCAAATATAAAGAAAGGTGAAAAGGTAACAATAAAATAAGGACATACAGTAAGTACAGGTATACATAGCTGTAATTCAGAAATGCTTGCTTCTCTCTCTAGTATTCAGATTTAAAAGCAAGTAGAAAATTGTACACCAACAGTAAGAACATTTGAAGTCCAAGCACCCAGATAAAAAACTAGTTACAAGTGCTTGCTTATTATAGTATTACAGCTTCTCTCTCTTTGTCTCCAAACCTACTCAAGGCCCACAGAGAATAAGTGCCAGGGTGTCGCTTTGGTGAAATCCCATCTAATCTGCTACTAAGTCAAAAAAGATGTATCAGAAAAATGGAAGAGTGATATTCTCCAGCATGACAGTCAGCTATTCTTGCCTCTTCTTGCTCCTTGATGCCACAGGACTACTACAATCTCTTTGATTCCACCAAGTGACAATTTGATGACAATTTGGCATCAGTTCCTAGAAGCATGGCACATTCTGAAATAACTTATCTTGGTAGAGGGTTAGATTTTTTGAACATAACAGCTCACAAAAAGCACAAGTCCAAGGCATCTCAAACTGTATACTTGTTGATATAAAACTACCTTGGAAATTCCTCTATGGATTGGTATTATATTTGTAAGAATTCTGAAGAGAGTTCACATTTGCCACAAACTCATTTTTGATGCTCCTCATCATAAAACCCATGAAAACAACATTTCATATTCTGTACGCTTCTACCAATATAAAGAACAGACAGTAAATAACAAAAGGACCATTCCCTGAACGGGGATAAAATCACCAGACTCACAGAATGTCTACTGCCCATCAAATCTCCATTTTAAACAAGTCAGAACAGTCACAAAAAACCAGTATGATATATCCTTATTCATACTAACTATAGAAATATAACTCCAGAAGTGCAAGAGTCAAGATTTTGCAAGCTGTATTAATTTATACACTCTCCCAACCAAAAGAAAATACTTCAGCAATATTTTATGCAAAAGGCAATCATATGAAGCCAAGTAGGCTACGTTTACAGGTCAGCTCGTACATCAAGCTTTCAGAATGTTACCTTGTAGGTAGCTTCACAGTGAAAGACCACAGGAGGGTTACTGCCCGCATCTTACAAACTCTAACAATCCCCCATAACTGCTTCACGTGTACAAGATTAATAAAAGAGGTTCCTGTATGTTGTTGGGCTGCCCCCACACACACCTGGACACAGCCACGCACACAGAATGGCTTGAGTAGAAAGGGACCTAAAAGATGATGTAGTTCCGCCAGCCATAGACAGGGATACCACCTCCTAGATAAGGTAGCTCAGGGCCCCATCCAGCCTGGCTTTGAACATTTCCACAACTCAGTATCAACAGTAACTGTCACCTGATAAAGAAATCAATCTAGTCCTAAACATTATTGCAGAAAGTAAGATTTTTAGGTAACTTCCACTTCAATGGATATTACTTCCACTCCACATTCCATTTCACGATTCTGAAACAGTTTGCAACTTTCCACTAGTCTTCTAACAAACCACTTCTAGGGGAGGTATTACACCAGATGTTATAGAAATTTGATTAACTGCAAACAAGGATTGTACAGTTTCACAACTTAACTATCACTGTTAT
>VXBC01006537.1:1039705-1100039 GCA_013399945.1 Ploceus nigricollis
GGGGCCGGAGGGGGCCGGGGTCTCCTTGGGAGAATGCCGCCCCTCTCCCGAGTTCTTGTGCGCTCCAGGTGGGAGCCGTAGCTTAGTCACAGCTCAAAGGTGAGCCGAAAGTACATCATGGTTGCTTAAAGTTAATTAAGAACGTAAGCAGCTGGAAAAGTAAATGGCACTGCACTATTTCCTGCATTTCTAAAAAGGTCTTGAGATCCACTGGTGAAGGGTGTTTCAGAGATGCCGCATACTGCTGGTTTTATGTGGACCATTATGCCTCTGGGTGTGGACAGTCTATCATTAGTTTTGCCGATACAAAGCAGGATTCCCAGTGCCTGCAAATAATTACGGTATTAGCTTTTCTGTTATTTTAGTCCTAAAATATGTAAATCACGTTCCCCCTCCTCCCCCGATGTCACACATATTTTCCAGTTACAAAGGGTTTAGCTGATAAAGATTAAAAAATAAATGAGCATTTATGTTTCTAGGAAACAGTAAGCAAAGAGTTAACGTGGTGCTTTCAGACAAAACTTGTGCTCTGAGGAAGTGCACGGCACTTCCACACTTACACAAGCGTGTATAAAACTGACAGGAAGTTGCAGTGAGGCTTCTGGCAAGGAGAGTGGGTGTGGAGGAAGCAGTGGCTTTATGTTTGTAGGACAGAGATAGAAAAGGGAGACCGTATGAGTTCAAGCATATCTGTGGGAGATGCTAAAGCTCAGAGCAGGGTCAAAGGGAAATGAACTGCCCTTGGTAGGGAAGACTTCATTGAGAGACAGGGCATCTAGAAAGCAACACACTTTAAAAAATATTTTTCTTTTACAGTGTTGCTCCCAAATCCTGAATGTCATAAAATCTTTTCCAAAGTCCATACAAACCTCCTGGTGTTTTACTTAAACTTAGCTTAAACCTGTGTGCAGTCCTTTGACGATGAATCCCTGTAAATGATGGATAATGTAAGAGAGCTCTGGTTGTGAGAAATCAAGTCCATAGAAACCAGTCCTTTCTCGGCAAGGCATCCTATGCAGGACAAAAATCATTAATGAGATGAATAGGTGAAATACAGCCTTTCATGTGAAAATCAGAAGAGGATTTCATGCAATTATTAGCTGTGTAGCATATTAGCTCAGCAGACAGAAAAATACCTGTGTTTTTACTTTTTTTCTGTCACTAGATACTGTTATCAGCACCCAGAAATATTCAGAGGAAAAGAGCAAAGATAAATGTCATCAGCCCTCACAACTTTCTTCAGTGAACTAGGTTAATCACAAATAACTTGCAGTGTCCCAGGAACAGATACATATCATTAATGTAATAGTATTTTACAGTTTTGTTACAGTATATACTGTATGTTACAGTAACATACAGTAGTATGTTACAGTTTATAGTATATATAGTTTGTAGTATGTTACAGTATATACTGTATGTTACAGTAACATACAGTAGTATGTTACAGTTTTGTTCTGTGTTTTATAGGCTCTGGGGCAAATCCTCTTTGCTATACAATAAGAAGAGGAAGGTGGCCTTTGGGAGTCTTGAGTAAATCTCTGTGAGCAGATTCTGGTGTTCTGAGTTTCATATAGGAGTATCTGGAACTTAGTATTTTACAAGAAGTGTATATACACATATATAAACATATGGTTTGCTTAATTTAGACATGTTTGGAGATTGATCACTGTAACCAGAAAAAATATGCAATTAGGATTCATTCTAAGCAAGAGACCAAGTGTTCCCTCTCCCCAACTCTCTCAGCCACATAGTTTGAATGTAAATTGGGCCCTTAATTTTGGATTTTCCTATGAATCATCTAGCTAATCTTCAGCTCAATTCCTAAACCAGCTTTACTCCTATCAGTGTGACTGACAAATAGCAATTCGTGTGCTAACAAGGCATACTCACCCAGTACTTCACAGGGCTTGTTCTGCTCAGCTTGCTCAGAGTTTCTACCTGCCTAATCACTGATGATCACTCAGGCAGCTGAGCAACTGCTGAGGTTTCCCTATGATAGAGAACTCCCCAGAGAACCAGGAGTATGGGTGAAATGAGGCAGATATGGCCACAGCGCTGTTGTGTTGAATAGGAACAACACAGGTACATCAGCTTGCTTTAGTGGGCCTGCCTGTGCCCAGCATTGATCTGGAGTTTTTAAAAGAAGAAGGTCAAATACTCAACTGCCTGTTTACTGAACAAAAAGCAGTAGAGACCTGCTTATGCACATGAATCTCAACGTCAAATAGACCTTCCTAAAGCACTGTAACACTTGTCCTTTGTGCTGTAACCTCTGTCTCCCAATTTACCAGTTGCCTGCATGTACTTCAAAACCCTTTTATTCCTATGACCAATACTTAGCTGGAGGTAGTTCAGTCTGCTCATCACTAACACAGTGAGCTACCTGATAATGTCATGGCTTTTGTGACAAACAAGAGAACACAGAAGATCCCTTCATGAAGAAGATCTTCCTCATGGAAGATGAGGAGGAAAATACTGACAAATCTTGTTAAAAAGTTCAGTGGAATCAGTGGGGGAGTAAGGTGGGGGTCGATAGATTATATGAGGAAAACAAAGTAATATTTTTTAAATGATTCTTTAATAAAAGCTTGGCAGGGCAGCCTTTGGTCACCTCCATGTAATTTTCCTAACTTTGCCTGCATTGTTTTCACTGGGACTGCATGGGTGTTGGAGTGAAGAATGTGGCACTATGTGTATTGCAGTTTCATTACTGCTGAAACACAGCCATCTCTGGGACAGAATGCAGAGCTGGCTTGTGCCAGCAAACTCTAAAGTTAAAAGGGTATGTAGTGCCAGGGAATACAGTGCTGGTTTCATGCCAACTAGCTGTGAGCTTTTCTAGAAATTTGTCATAAAGGAAAAAGAAACGCCATTTGGTAAATCCTAATAGAATGCTTTGCTTTCAGAGGGGAAGAGAATTTCTCATTTTTTAAGGGGAATGGACTCGAAAGGGATCACGTCTTAGCTCTACGACTCAGCTGTTCCAGCAAAGAATGGTTACTAGATTAGAATGTGCTTTGGATCATGAGAACAATAAAGAGAAAACTTCTTCAACACTAAAAAAAATATCATATTCTTGTGTCAAAGATATGTGAGATTTTTCTTCATTCTGTATCCTTAAAAATGATTTTCATTTGTTATTTCTCCATACTCAGAAGATTTAGTCACACAGAGTGGGAATACCTGTCTGTCTGGATAGAACCTTGAGGTGTTTCAGGGATGTGTCTTCCCCTCCAGACTCAATGCAATTTCTCCGTGTCTTCATATCTGTTGATACAGCTTCAGCTTGAGGTTTTTCACCTGATAATTATCAGTTCTACTTGTTCATCATCTTCCCTTCAGACATAGCATCCATTATGCAGTTCTACTTCGTAATGTTTCTTCATTGCATCTTTTTGCTGTATTGCTGTTTGCTAATCGAAGGTGTTTAAATATTGGTTTAATCACAAGCTTGACTGAAACTTAATATGAAGACTTTTTTCTCAACTTTTTTTTCACTTTCCATGTGTTTACCTCATTGTTGAGGAAAATTCTGTCACTTCAGTCCTCTTTCACCTCCAAACCATCTTGAGTTAATGCTTTTTCTTATCTCTAAGTGATGCTCCATGACTGTTCAATTTATCTGCCAAAATCTCTTACTGAACTAGCCCTTTTCCTTATCCTTGGCCAAAATCCTATTATTTGTTCATACAACATAGTCCTCCCTTTATCTTGTGATTTGTCTCCTTCCCTACCCTGTGATAACCGCTTTGAGGTGCAAAATTTGCCATTGTTTTTTTAAGCTGGGGAAGAACAGGCAATGGACACTACTGCAATTTAAACTGTAAATGTCAGCATTTATTTACAGGGATCTAATTTTTTAATCTATTTTCTTCTGTCTTTGGGAGACTACTTTTATATCACTGCAGTTACTTCAGATAAAGCAAGGAATAGCTGTTTCACAATGTAGCTGTTGTGAAAGCACAGTACTCTGAATTGCAGAGGAATTCAAGAAAATGTCTCGAGCTCTGGAATTTAAACTCTTAAAAATTAGGATTAATTTGGTAAAAGGAAAAGCCTACTTTATTTTATCCTCTGTGGAAAATCCTTTTTCAAATTGCTTTGGACAACCAGCTCATCAGATAAGGGACAAGATTGTCACAGCAACATAAGTGCTTTAAAAGTGTAAATTAAGAATAATGTATCTACTTGAAACTAGAGAATGAATGTAATTACCTGGAGGAAAATCTGTCCAGGATATGGGTGACTATTTCTCTCAAAAAAAAGCTGAAAGTCTCACACAAATTTTCACAGTTTCAAAACTTCAGAAGTTTCACTTCCCTGCTTTTCCAGGAGAACATTTCTAGCGGTGCATGATGCAGAAAAGAGGTTACTACTTTCTGAATCACCAGCTGCTGTGATACCTGGATAGTTCTTCAAAGTCTTCCATAAAAGGGCTGGCTGCAATGGCATTGTGATGACTGATCACAATGTGTCAGTATAAAGCTGTAAACCAACAGTTTCCTCATTTATAATTCCGCACTATTTCCGAGAATGTCCTTCTCCACCCCATTACCAGATATTTTAGAATAATGCATTGAGCAAAATAGAACAGCCTGATCAAAGATACCACTGGGTCCATAGTGGTAGTGCTATCAAGTACAGGGAAAGTGAGTACTTTTAATTCTGCTTTATGAGAACAAGAAAGTACAGAATTTTTACTTGGTAAAAACATGTTTTTAATTATAAGTGAAGGTTAGTGACAACATTTTAACTATGGTACCCTTCTTTTGTTCTTTCTTTTTCATTGCTACTTGTTTCTAGCATACTCATTTATATCCAGATTCTGACTGCTGGAGACAGAAGAAAGGTTCCTGTTGATTTTAATGAGCTTTATACCAGGACCTAAATTCAGCCCTTGAGGGATGTGCAGCATTTAGTAATACTTGCATTTAAAATATATATTCACTTCTGGTTCATGTCAATATTAAGACAGGAACAAATACATTTAACAATGACAGGCCTAAAAATACTCAGTGTTTTTGTCCTGCTTTCCCTAGCAGCTGAATTATATCCCAATTAATACAGCAATTTACACTGACATAGATGTGGAAGTGACTTTTCATTGCTTCTTTTTTGTTTCTATCCACTTCAGAATCAAGTCTTAATTAACACAATGGGCCAAAAGCATTCAGGGGAAAATAATTATTTACATTAGTAGTTCATTAGTTTTGGTAACTCAATGTTTGGTTAGAAAAACAAAATGTACAGCACAGAAAGGAGAATTTATTTCATAACTTTGCTAGATCATTTTCTTCTTAGCTTTCTCTGTACATGTAGCCTTGTTCTTCCATATCTTTCCTCTGGCCATGGAAACTTGTTGTCCCAGGATCAATCTTACAGAAACTGTTACTGAAATTACAATCATGAGAGAGGTCTTAATGGGTATAGTTAAAGTCTACACCAAGGAATAAACATATTCCTTGCCTTTTAAAGCTAGCCAAAAAAGCAGGTTAATTTTTTCCTGTTTTTTTTTTTTTGGTTTTTTCCAAAATGAATGCATTGCAGGTTTTTTAGCTGATAAAAATTTCTGGTTTACTTCTTTCTTAAAAAGTCTATAAATTGCAAACCTCTGAAACAGTAATTTCATTAAAGTGTTTACCACTAATCCAATGGTATATGTTATAGTTAGAAGAAAATATTTTAGTGAAATTTTGTATCCTCTAAATAACCAGTGTAAAAACAGGAAAATGTTGATTTTGAGTCAGTGCCTATATACAAACCATCTCCAGATAAGACGTTACATCTGGCACAGGCTGTTATATCTGTTCACAGTCTGATCTGGAAAAGTTCATATGCTTTTTTGGGTCGTATGAGTGCAGTGATAATCAATGGCATCAGACCTGTGCAGGGATGTGGTGATGCCCCACTCTGCCTCCTCTCACTCACTCCCTCTCATCACACTCTGCAGCTTGTTTTCTTCACTTTAGCCTGACTTTCAGGGTGGTTTATCAGCTAGTAGGCCTATAACCTGTTTGCCCCTTTCTGCTGTCACCTTTAGAAGGACTCAGGGGTCAAATCCCTTCTTGTTCCTTAACTGTCCTGAAAGTCTGAATAGAAGATTTGTGCTATAGATTTATTTTATGAATACTTTCATTTTACTTCTGCTGTACTATGCAGTTCTGTTGAACTTCAAATTGCAGATTTCATAATATCCTATTCACGTGAGGTATCTTTGTTGTTATATTCACTTTTTATCAATAAAAACATGCATTTGAAATTAAAATGCTGTCCTCTCCCTTTCTTAAAAATTCAGAAGTCCCCAGACTTTTAACTGCCTCTACACTACACAGAATCTTCTGTTTCAACCTTAAGCAGCATAAAATTTGAACTCCAGACAGGATTTTAACATTCAGAGAAGGTTGGTGAAAAGGAGGCCTGTGAATCACTACCAAAGATAGGGACAGAATGGAAGCTGTTGCCCTGGTGTTGCATTTCCTCCCGTGAAAATGATACTCCTGTTGCCCTGGTGCTGTGTTTCACATGCTAAGGTGATACTCCACGGGCTATGCTAGTTGTGCAGCCCGTTTGTGTGCCCTGTGTGGCATTTCCAAATTCAATTCAAATTAAAGAAGACACAGGGCCGTGATTTAATGATGTGACATAAAATAAAAATTCTAATTTGTTTAAACGGTGTTGACACCTGAATTGTTAGTTTTTCTCCCTGCTTTTTCTAATTTTTGTTGTTTTCTACATTTTTCCTTTTCCATTCTTCCTTTAAAAAAATCATCAAATTATATGAGTTTCAGACCCCAGTGAGGCCACAATGAATTCAAGTAATGGGTTTCACGCTGTCTTTCTCTAATTCCTATTATTGTGTCTATCCTTTATTCTACATAATCCCATTATTTTATAAAATAGCAAGTTTCCTTTCCCCCTTCTTCTCTTTATCTTTTATCTTGACTCCCTTTTTGCTTTAAGATGGTATTTTAAAGACTTCAAGTTAGTTCTAGGGTGGAGTTGTGTGATATAATCAACTTCAAAATGGTATTTAAATTTCCTTTCATCCACTACAATACAGAAATTTATGCTCAGAGATCAGCATTTACTCTAACTGTATTTTTAATGCTCCTTCAGTGTTATAAAGAGAGGACTGTAGCTTTTTTTGCCTGAAATCACTCTTAGATTAATACCTTGTTATTTAACAATTTTGGTATATAACAGTAGATTCAGAGAAAGAGCAGTGCCTTGTAGATAACCAGTTCTTGCGAATAGCTTTTTATCAATTAAGTGATTTTTTTTCTGTCTCTGGCATTCAGTAATGGAGGAAAAGTCCTCAGGGGGTAATCCTTCCTTCTAAAGAAGAAATTCTGAGGTGCCTCAGGCTTTTCCAAGTTAGCCCACTTCCTAATCTCCCTGTATCTGCCCTGTTCTAGGCATAACATTGTATTTTAGTTCCCAGAAACATTCTGTGCATGGCTTAGGCACATGGAGCCTAAGAAAGACTTTCATGAAGGCACATGGACCCCAGAAAGTGAAGACAACTGCCCACAGTATTTAATGTACAGAGAACACTGAGTGTCAACAACTCACAGGGCCAGTAATTCTCAGAATTTTGCATACACAGGATTTTTGCTCATGTAGCCCAAGTGTGATTAGATGGCTTTCTGAGATGGCAATGTAGGGAGGGCAGTCAGTCGTGATTCCTTGCCACATTCATGATACCCGTGATGAAAAGCTGAGCGTGTCCAAGTTATGCTCTGGAGATAGATTTTTTAATGCTCTATAATAAGCTACCTGTGCACAACAGAGTCATGAACCATTCTGTCATATAGACTCCTGTCAGCTTGTTACAGCTTGTTCCAGGTTTGCTAGTATATGTCCAAGGCAGCTTGGTTCATAATTAGGAATCCTAAACACAACTAATACACCTCAGCCCCATTTTCTTTCAGAGTGTATCAGTGGCAAAAAGCTTGCCAGCTGAACATATATAGAAACTGCGATTTCCCTAAAAGACAATTAAAAACAACAAAAAAAATTTATATACTCGGTATCCTTTGGTTTGGTACCAGAATCACATAAAACAGGTTCCATGTAGTTAGATGGAATTTGTAAGATGGACAGATGAACCTTAGTTCTGCCCTCCCATATAAGCAATAGCATAATATGTAAGCGAATTACAAAATTAGTGGAAGAATATTTTTAAATACATCTCCAAAGTGAAATTGATTTGGTTATTTGCTTACCCCCATACTTCATAAACATATACATGTAGGCAAAAAAACAAATGCACAATTTTGATACATCAGTTTCCTAATGATTTGTCTGCAGTCTAATGGGTTTTCAGTGACAACATAATAATATTTGGGCTAATTCACTGTACCTATATACATGTAAACATTTAGTTAGAATTGCTCTGGGAATCCTATTTTTGAATTTCCACCCTTCTTTGCAATGCAATGTTTGACCTTCATGATGTATTAACATAGAGGAGTTTTTTAAATTTAATATACCGATGAAATTGGGGCAGAGAACACAGATGACTGCCTCTGAGCCCTCAGGCTCCTGATTATCTCAGGATAACTGTGCCTTCCTGGAGTTGCTCAACTGCTGCATTAACAGTCTTTACTGTGAAGAAAGCAGTGCTAGATAAACATCATTCAGAAGGGTATCTCTAATTGTTTGAGCCTATGGAAATAATGTGCCCCAAGCATCAGCAGTAGATAGGTTTTCAGATCATCAAGAAATATCTTTGGCTAGTATCAGCTCAGTGCTGTGTCATCCTCTTGTTTTAACTGACACTGAGTGTATCACTTGCTCATTCTAATGTATTTACAAATCTTGATTAAGTCACAGTAGTTAAATGTCAATATATTCATAGCAGCTTTATAGGCTAGGGGGTTACCTGCCCTTTTTTGTGTTTGAGTACCTCATGCAGAGACAGTAAAAGACATTTATTTATGCTTGAGTATTGGCTAGTGCCAGCAACAGCTGCCAGCAGCTGTGGGTGGCACTAGGAAATTGCAACACTCAGCAGAGGCATCCTGGTAGGTATCAGCACTCCCCAGTTGAGCAGATTTTCAAAGCCACCATCCCTGTGCTTGCAGTCATTACAGCAAACAAATCCAGGGAGTGAGGAACTTCTAAGCCATTCAGAGCCACCACATGGATTCAAAACTGGTCGATAACTCCACTGGAGCTGGGGACCTTGTGGTTGCCCTCTCTGTGTGTTGTTGACAAGGAGTGTTTTGGAGACGACCTTCTTTGCCTCTCGTATCTTCAGTGTGTTTGTTCCTTTTTACACATTCACCATCTTGTCCTCCTGCATTTGTCACCCCAATCTTCTCATAAATGTCCTGCAATTCTCCTTGCTCAAGTGCAGAGCTGTGAGTCACTGCACCTGCAGCTCACAGCTCATGTAACTCCAGCACAGAAAATAGATATATATACCCTATAGGAGGCTTGGTGAAATTAAAGTGTTGGGATGCATGGAAACTCCAACTGGAAGGTCTGTCCCACATAAATGAGGCCACTATTCCAGTAAATTGCATCTATTTCTGCTGTGTAAAACTAGGGAAATTTGGTTTCTTGGGACCTTGCAGTCCTTCCAGATTAATTGCATTCAAATTAAATAGAAGGTGCTGTTATTATACTGCCAATATCAGATGGTCCTGTTTCATTTGCTGATATACAAGTTCTCTTTCCCTATGAATGACAAGTGGTCTGGTGACAGTTCCTGAATATGTTGGAATCTATCAGAATACAGTAAAAATCAAAGTCATTCTAAGGGGGAAGAAAAAGAAAATATAGCTTGATTGTTGATTACTATTTTCTTTTTTTGGGTGGTTTTATCCTAACTTGTCCTCAAAAATACTTTATGATTAACAATTTGGATATTGATAGAATATCTTTATCACAGCTCTTTTTTCTTATACTCTGTGTCAAAGTACCCATCACTGTCTTATGCATATCAAATAATATATATATCCACTAATATTTACTACTTATTTATACAACTCTTTATATGCATTAATACATTGTTACACAATTCATTATTGTAACAACATCATACATATACTAACACATACCTATACCATATGCAATTATTATACAGGGCTATGTAATAATAATAATAATAATTGCAATTGTGTATAAATTGTATGTGATGAGAAAGATCATAAAAGGATTGCATCAACATCCTAGCTATTGCTAGTGGTACTTATTTACAAGGAGAAAATAAACTAAAATAACTGAAGTGGATTATGTGTGCCTGAAAAAGTAGTTGTCCTGGAATTGGCATACTTTAATCCAGAGAAATGTTATGAGGTACAGAAACCTCCTTGTTATTACTAATAGCTTCCCCACAAGCTGTGAGGTGGATGTAGTGAACATTTGTCTGCAGACAGAAGTTACTGTACTTTTTACAAAGACAACACAGAACCACAGAAAGGCGTTTCTTCACTCTACGCTTCAGCTCTAACACTGTGGTTTGTGAACACTGATGGCTTCTGAAGCCTCTCCTCTTTCCAGGGCAAACACTCACAAATCTGCTGTAAGAAGAGATAAATACTAGACTTCAATCCTAGCCTGATTCCACTCCTCCGAATGGCTCAGTCAGTAGCACTCGGCTTTACAGACATTTTATCCTGAGGCTTTTATCGCTGAAAGGAACTGAGGACTTGATTTCCCTGTTCCCACTGCCAGCTCCCCGGTTGCACACAGATCTGCTGCTACAGTAGGCTGTAGTCATGTTTCAGCAGCAAACATGAAACAGGCCATAGCTACAACAAACAGAGAAAGAGGAATAATAATAATAATAATAATAATAATAATAATAACCACCTCATCTGTTCTCAAGCTGACATAGATCCATGAAGTGCCACTGGTATTTTGGTTGCAAGATGATGGTACATGAACTTGTTAAATTGATACAAAGTAATCCCCTATAATTACACTGATTAAAATGGAAAGGATAAAGACCATGCACTCTTGCATCATAAAGTGAAGTTTTAAGGTTTGGAAATAATTTGTTCTGTCTTAAAAAAATTTTTTTATCAGCGCAAAGTTTAGCAGTTTAATGATACCTTCATTCTATGCAACACATAGTCCTCTATTTAAACAAGTCAAGGATCTGATCACATATTTACAACGAAGCTATAACTTTCAGAGCTCAGAGTGCACAAGGAATGTGTAATCACATTTTGGGAGACTCAGTTCTACAGCTCACAGCTGCCTTGAGTATCCCTTAACAACATATATTCTTAAGGCTTCCTCCCAGCTCAGATGGAGAGGAAAAGATATTAATTAAGGGTGATATGCCAGTTCATACCAGACTGAGATCCAACCTAATAGTTATAGTCCACAATAGAAACAAGAGTCTTGATGGAGATCTCCAAGATACAGATGCTAATTACTCTGAACATAATTACTGGGTGCAATGGTGGAAGATGATGAGTACTCTTTACTCACAGGAACCTGAGGACCAAGTGTAAAGTGGTGCTGGCTCTATGCTACTGGCTGGTAAAGTATGAGAATCACAGATACTCAGCAATGCTAAGGAAAAAGCCCTATATGAAAACTGCATATACGTTAACCAGCAACTCTCTAGAGCACAGTGGGAATGTTCATATTTCTATTGATAGTCAAAATGGGTGCAAGAAACTGGCTGTTGGATTTTAAGTACTGAAAACTTTATTCCTCTCTCCTGCCATGTTACAGTAATCTAATAGTTTTTCTGTGTTTCTTCAGTCCAGGTGCTCTATATTGTGCTCAGAGGGTTTTCTCTAGCAATCAGAGATGTCGATCTGCTGAGAAGATTCGTCTGGACCAGAAGACAACTTGGCACTATGGCCCATTATGGTCATCTTGACAATCATTTGCCTAAGTGTGACAGAAGCTTTCCTGAATGTCCTCAGTACATTTATAGCATTAGTGCCATATGTTCATCCCTCACTTGTAGAAAAGTTATGCTCACTGTGAGATCAGGCGGCTGGGAGCCTTGCACCTGCTGTCCTGACAGAGATCAGACCAGGAGCTCTCCAGGGAGGGTCAGAGAAATGTGTGAGGTGTGCGTCCAGAGGCATTGCTGTGCAGTCCAACTACCTGCCTTCCTCAGTGCCCACAGAAGTGAAAAGCACAGGAGAGTTTCCCAGCGTGGGACCCCAAAGCCAGGCACAAGGATGTGAGCCAGCTCGGGTAGCTCAGCCAGATCAGATCTAACAGCTGCCGTGTCTGTGCAACAGCAGTCCCTTCCGCCTCGCCTTGTGGTTGTGCTGCTCTGCAGCTGGGGTAGAGTCAGTAGTCTAAAAACTGCTTTAAAGCTGGCTGCTAGTGATCAGGAGGAGGAGAGCCACGGAGTTCTGACTTCAGTCTCTGTCAGGTTTGCCACTAAGTAGAGTTTGGCCATATCGACAGGTTAACAGTCCTTCATAATGAATGTTCATGTAAATCAGAACCTTAATTTATTAACTGAGCTGCTGAAAACTTATCTCCTCTACCATGCACATTTAAAGGGTTCTGTCAACAAATAAAAAATCACTTCCAAAATACTTTCCATTCCCCAGGGATCATACAGCACCTCCAAAATCTGTTTTACTGTCATTCTCCCAATCTGTTTTTCACTTCTGTTGAACAGAGCTCATACCTAGGAGCAGTTCTTCCAGAATGCTACATGACACCTATAGGTTCTCCTGTTGTTTTGTTTGTCTTGAACTTAGTGCTCCAGGGGCCTAAACAGATTTGGCATAAAGAGTAAATGCAGTAGAAGGTGATATCAGTACAACTGCAGGAAAAATTAAAAATAAATTTGCATTGTAAGAGAAATTAAGCTGTTAATTATTTATGTTAATTCATCACCTGCATGGGACAGTAGAGCTTTGTGATTTATTAAAAGGTTAATTTTATTTTGAATTTTGTTTCCAACTTAAACAATTATATAAACCACCCCTATAGGCCTTTCAGCCCTACACTCTGCATGCGGCTCTGCCCTGCAGGCACAGTTTCAGGGAAAGCCACAACCCTTTTATAAGCTATATATTATTGAAAGATAAGCTATACCTTGGGCAGTGTTCTTCCTAGTCTTGCTGTGTGTGGGAAAATGTCAATGGTCTCAACTTTTCAGTATCTCCTCCATTGCAGAGGGAAGTTAGACCTGAGTCCCTGTTTCCTTCCCAGTGAGGGAGCATACCTGCTGCTTCATGCAGTAAAAAGAAACACTCCGTGCGCAAGACCTTCCTTTAATTTTTTACTAGGGTATCATGGGAAGGTCAGATGAAATCTGGCCCTAAAGCATTTAATCTGACTAATTTTTTTTGTACTGCTTCTTTCATGTAAACAGTACAGTAAAACACTTTGCAGAACAAAGGAGTATTTGAGAGGCCTGCTAAAGAGGTTGGGTTCATTAGATTCAATAAGGCCAAATTCTGTTCTTTAGGACACACCTTTCATTAGGACTTAGATCATGCATCTGGGGAATGGAAATGATCTTTTAATTCAGTCGTATCAAAGAGATTCCATTTGACAGTTTTCTCATTTCTTTCCACAATTAGAAATGCTAGCAAAAGCCCTAGAACACCTTCATTTTTCCTTTGATTTATTCCATGTCTCAAGCTTGTTGCTTAATTTTTAAATAAATCTGTATGACCGTAGGAGTGCCCCGTTTCTGTTGGCAACTTGCAAATGGCTAATTTTTCTCTCCTGCCTTTACTCTTCCACAGAAATCAGTTCTTCAGTTTCAAACTATTTCTTGGAAGAAGAAATGTTGCAGAACAAGAAGGAAGACATTGTTCTGGGAAGGGACCCACATGCTGTCTTTCATGGCTCAAAGTCAGTCTCTGAGTCTGCTGAGCCTTCCTTGCAAAGATGATGGAGAGTGGGCAGGCTTTGTTGTGTTACACAACGGATATGAGAGGTTGGGAAGCTGGAATATATCAGCAGGACAAAAAGAGATGAGGCAGATTTGCAGATCAAATGTCAGTAAACATGCTAACAGCACCAGGCAATGCACCATCAGACGTGCTATGACAGCAATTCTCTTGTTGAGAGATGGAAAAGAATGGAATGCAGAAAGTGTCCAGACTCACATGCTTACCATGAGCAACATCTTCTACTGAAGACATCTTCCATTGGAGACAAAATACTGAATAGGATGTATCATTATTTTGACTTGATGGGACATTTCTGGTGCTTTTAATTAGGACCAGATATTTGAAATAATTATTGTTTTTCAGTGAAATTTTCATAGCACTTGGATTGTAATTACCATCAGGAATGAAATCAAATAACCAAAAATCATGTTTGTCCTAGTTTTTATTGCCACAGGATGTGTTACTGTCTTGTAGGTGTTTTTTTACTCTTCATTTACAGCATGTCACGTAACAGCTATAGAAGCTGCAGTCTGTATTTTGGGGTGGGGGAGCAGCGCATCTAAAAGCCATGGCTTGATGGAGAAGAAGGGAGAGTGAGAGAGCAGCAGGCAGATAATGTACCAGATGTGGGTTCTTTCTTGTTAAATCCAATATTTCTATTCCAATTAAAAAAAAAAAAAATCTATGCTTTATTCCAGGTAGAGGGTGATCTAGACTGACACACTGAGTTTTTTCGGACTCATTCTGTTATCAATTTGATTTACCTCACTTAATCCCTTTGGAAACTGTATCTGACCTAATTTTTTCTGCAGTGACTCTTACGGCAAGAACAAATAATAGGGGTGACCCTGTGCATTACTGCCATATCTCTTTTTCTGTAATGTGGATCACTCTAGTTTCAATTCACATTTGTCTATGAAGAGACAAAGTCAAAGATCAGTTCAAAGCAGCTGATACATTCTTGCAAATTCACATTTGGCAGCACTCTAAGTGGGTAAATATCGCCAACATGTATTGATTGCTTTTCCTGCCTCAGCTAACAAACCCAAAGTTATCTGCCAAATATATCTTTTTATTTTTTTTAAATGACACCTCATATTGCCTGATGTTGCATGAGCTGTATCAATTTACTGTGAACCTCACTTGCTCTGAGAGTGTTGGTTCTGTAGGGGATTCTTCTTTCTTGACAACAGAGTTTGTGATTTCCTCTTTAATACAAATTTAGCAGAGAAACAGTCTGCTAGTAGTGAGACTTCCAATTATGGCCATTTGCCACATTTTAGGAAGCTGTATGTCCTTGAGTTTGCTGTGACACCACAAGGTGAAAACATTATAAATTACTTTTACCTCTCTTGGGCCACTGTTACTTTTCCTGTGTGCACTTGTGTATGAGTGTCTGTGTGTGTACTTGTGTGTGTGTGTAAGTGATAAGGCACCTCAAAGTCTGTTCTGTTAATACGCCTTCTGTGTTGCTCCTGCAGCAGCCAGCCGCCAAGCTGCCCTCACTGCTTGTGGTGGGTGATGGAGAATGCTCAGAATGCAACAAGTGTCTGCTGGCTCAGCTGCCTTTTTATCCATGGCAAAAGCAGGCCAGCAGTGCAGAGGAAAGTGTGCTGTGCTCCAAGGAGCAATAGTCTAGGCTGCTGATGGTGTTGAGGGAGATGTTCTCTTGGATTCAATGACAGATAAAAAAACCAAGTGTTCTCCAAAGAAGTTCCTTCTCTTTGAAAGAAACAGATCTTTTTAATGAAAGAACTGTGGAGCTGGATGCTGTTGCATCACCAGATATGGAAGCAGAGAGAAGAAAATAATTTTTATACGGTTATATTATACTTATAAGGATTATAAAATAATTATGTCTTCTACTATGATGAGGTCCAATAGGTCCAATATCAATGTCCTAGGTATTACAGAAACATGGCAGAGACATACCCTATTTTAAGAAAGACACAGGTGGTTTCAAGAAGATATGGAAAGCCGTTATTGCTGCTTTTGACATGACATTAGTGGTTATTGTGAAGACCTTTATGAATAAACAGTCAATAATGCAATGTGAATGCCTCCCTTTAACAGGAACCACTGCAATGAAGATTATTTTAGAATCCTTTGCTGGACTGGAACATATACAGCGACTTAAAAATGCTTTCACTGCTGGTTATTTTTCTGCCATGATCATTAATCAAGTCAAAGTCTCATTTAGCTTACTGTTATAAGGAGAATTATGCCTCTTATATTACAATAGCTGCAGCTTGATGGGGAACTTCAGACTCTTCCTCCTCTCAGCAAACTCTTTCTCAGTGCCTCTGTGCCGTGACTTAATAGCTCCTGGCCCAGAGAGTATTACCTCCATTAGTTGGTGGTACTGAGAATTGCCCATCTGGGAGATCAACTGGAAAAGGCTCAAACAACACCCCTTCACCTCACCCCACAATTTTTCTGTTCCCCAGTCCCAAAATATGGGCCTGAACTAGGAGCAGTTTAATTCTATAATGAGATTCTTATTGATTGGATCAGTTTCCCAAATAGAAGAAATATCATCTTCAAATTTAAAATATTTGTGGTGCTAAATTCCTAGGTTTGATTTTTATTTTATTTCTAAAGGGGAAGGGGAACTGAGGCAGAAAGGAACAGTAGCATGAGGGATAGAAGTTCAAGGCTTCAGTAGAGTGGTCTTCCCTTCCTTTTTATGCAGTAGGATACGGAGGTCCTCATGTGGGGTCCTTATCATAGGATGGATAGTGCAAACCGATGATTGACTGTTTTGAGCAGGCTTACATGTCTGCAGTTGGAGGGCTAATGGTAAGGAATTATTACCTGCTCTTGGATCTCAATTATGCAATCTTTTTCTCTGGCCTTCTGTGAAGCAAGAAAATTGAAACAGAAATGAAATTTATTAGCTGCTTTGTGAATATGGTAAATGCTGATGTCTTATTGCAAATGAGGCATTTGCTAAATAGAAATGCTTTTAAAAGAGTATAATCCTTCACTGTCCCTCCAGGACAAACAACTGGAGAGCAGTGATTGCAGAAATCATTTAGGTCATGCAAATCAAACTCCAGCAGCAGTGTTTCACGCAGTGAGAAGGGAAAGCTAGACCATCTTATTAAGAACTCTTGTAATGATAAACATTATTAAAATAACTTAGGAGAAATTACCAAGTGAGAGTCGAGAAGGGCTAAAAAGGGCAAGCTGATCATGGCAATGTGTTTTTAAGCAGACTAATTCCAAAGAAGTGTGTTTATCATAGTCACACATAAACGGATGAACAATAATCACACCAAAAAGATGCGAAAATTATAGCCCTTACAAGGTCTGAGGGTAGTTTAGTAGCTTTTTATAGACAGAGCTGATTTACATCAAGTGACATAGGGGCCTAAAATTCTCATGTAATGTTTTCACAAAAGATGATAATCAAAGCTTTCTTCTAGACTTAAATTTAATGTCATTTGGAGGAATATCAAGTTACCCAATATCGTACGGTGTAAGCAGAATGTAACGAAAGGTACTGCAGGTAATGCTGCTGTAGTAAGCTGTATTGTACAGGGGCCAGCTCTGTCATTTAGACATCCTGGAGATGAATTTCCTTAACAGTGGCTCTGGCCTGCCAGTGCAGCTGAATGAAGACAGTAATTGCTTTCTTTAATGGGGCTGAATAATCTGGGATACTTTTTATGTGTGGTAGTACCTGGAGGAAACATATCATCAACCAAACACACTGTTTGGTTACAGCAGGCTGTGCGTAAACTCTTTTCAACTTGGAGAGCACTGAATCCTCAGTGCTACTGCACAGCAGAGCTGGGAAGTACCTCTTCGTAGGCTAATGGTTACAAACCAGATTGAACAGCAAGCTGCCTCTTGGCAAACACTAAGAAGCATGTCTGTTTCTCCTCCTGCCTCCTTTCCAGCCACCCCTTATTTCACTTCTCAGAATTATTTCTATTTCCATCTTTCAGAGGTTTTGGTCCTGTGGGCCCAAGGGCAGTTCTGGTGTGTTCAGCTCACTGAAGTCAGCGGCACCAGCCTGAAATCACACGCACACAACTGCTGAAGCTCGGCTTCAGAATTGCCAGCTCCAAATTATGTTTTGAGGAATGCGAATTTTTGACGAGTTACCAAAGCAGGAAGCTGGCTGGCTCTGAGGCTACATCAGCTGCCTTCCAGCCTTCCTCACTGAAGACATGTGGATGTAAGGAAGAAGAAAGGAGGACAGTGTTTAGGAGGACAAAGGTGACTGCTAGCACGAAGGGGAAGGGACAGCCAAGGCGTTGTCTTTGGTCTGGCCATGGAGCTATAGCAGGGAAATTGAGAGGCCAGTTAGATCTCTACCCCACAGGACAATGAGGAGTACACGAGCTAATTAAGAGGTGTTACTGTGACAACCCATGAGGCAGCAGCAGGTGGAAAACAAAGTACAGAAATGTAAAGCTGAAACCAGGGGAGGGAAAAAAGAGAAGACATAAAACATGAAAGAAAGGAGAAAACAAGTACAGTAGAAGCAAGAGCAAATGAAAAGGTCAAAATGCATTTTGAAAGGATAGGGGGAAAAAAAGTAGGTAGTGAGGGGGCACCAAGAGAGATGCATGATCAGAAATGAAGCGTCTGATAACCTGGTTAGCAAACAAGATGCCAGGATGTGGTATCTTCACAGCAAAGTCTCAGAGATGTTTTGGATTGGGTTTTTTAATCTGACTTTAACCATCTCAAAAGTTAGACGTTCAGCCTGAGGAGGTTTCCTAGGCTCTGTCAAATAGTTTGCAGAGAGAAAAAAGTACCATGGGAGGTTCAGTCATTCTGCAGTCAGTGAGGACGTGGTGGCTCTACAGATGTTTTCTTTGCTGTCAGCTATGGCTTTAATTAAATTGCAGCTCTTTTGTCTTCCTGCCTTCTCCCTCCTCTGCACTGCTGTATGACTGGTGCTGGTGAAGCTGTTTTTGAGGGACACAGTGAATTGTGTTGGGAAATCAAGGAGAACTCCTATTGGTCCATGTTGGTTGTTCAATCTGATGGTCACAGAGTAGCCACACGGAGTGTCGCTGAACTGCTGGGAGAGTCTTGTGGAGCCACAAATGAGTGCCTAAAAGAAATGGTGAGACCTGGTTAAGGTGTCACTGCCAGTGGAAAAGCTGGCCGCTCGCTGACAATAGTGACTTGTCCACTGAAGGTGTGTCAATAGGGAAAGCTCTAATGGAGTCTGGCCTGGCAGCCTCACATCTCTGTGGTCTTACTCTGCAGCTGGCACTTTAGGTCAATTACTCATTGCAAAAATGGTATATCTGAGCTGCTATGTGTATAGCAGCAAAATTAGCCTTGTGTCAGAGCGGGCCAGGACAGAGTGAGGGAGCTGCTCCTGAGGAGTGTTGGGTGGTTGTGGTGGACCACAGCATTACTCACCTGGGAGGTGTTGCACACTGCGTGATTGCTGTGTGGCTCTGATCAAAATCATCACATGGCGTTTTGTATTGCAGGAGTTCACTTCTGCGAGTCTTCTGTATTCCTCCCTGCTCATTTTCCTACTGAGCTAATCACTTTGGCAGCGCTAGTACAAAGACCACCAGTGTCAGCTACCTTTCATATTTAAACACTGCTCATATATACAAATTTGCAGTTACTAATTACAGAAAGGAAACTCTGATGCAGCAGCTGTCAGAGAGCAGTGAGATTTAATGGAAACTAGTTCAGTAAAACAGCCTTCATTTGAAGCAGCTAAAATGCCCGGTTGATTTAAGTACCTGGCCATGCTGGAGTAAGTAATTTACGCTAGGCACAGACCTTCAGAAGTCGCTGGACCACTAATGAGAAACAATTCTCTTTTTATAAAATCATTATCAGTCAATAAAATGAGCTCAAACCACAAAATAGGAGCAAAGTTCAGGGATCTGAGAATTCATAGTTTAGCCCCATCAATGAAAATGTCAGGAAATTAAAAGAAGCTCTATGTAAGTCACCACACAGTGGAACCCAATGCACAAAAACAATCCCTGAGTGCCATGGTAACTCTTATGGGCTCTTCTGAAACAAAGTGCAGTTTCCAAGGTGAAAGAATGAGGCCTTAATCTTTGCTCCCAGTTCTCCATGTCCACCTTCATCCCATCAGTATGGTTCATGCAGCTGCTAATTATCTAGCAAAATGCAGGCAGGGAAGACAGAGGTCAATGCTTGGCTTGAGGAAAAAACAGAAGAGCAATGTGGTATCTAAATTATGGTTTAAAGACATAAAATAAGGGAAAACTGAGCTAGCATTATGCCTACAGGTGATCACAGTTCCCTCTGAAGGGGGCACACTGCCTCTAGATCTGACCTGGGCTTGTGCAGAGTTGTCTCAGGAATTACCAAGAGCAGGATGAATAATGACAATTAGTGATGGCCAATTGACACCTGACTCTTGCTGAAATTTACAGTGAAAGTAACTGGTGATTTTTCTCAACAAAGGTTATATTAGAGGAAGAGTTTATCACATTACACCACTCATTTGGTTAGGATCTGCTCCTCAGGACATGGCTTGGTTTATTCAGCACCTTCTTTCCCTTCAATTTTTTCAAAGGAAAGAGATCACGTTTAGACAGCTTCAACAGCTACATGCCGGGACTAGTCTGGTCCCAGCTTCCTAGATGGCCCTTGGTCTGCCTGGCTCTGCCTCCTGCACATGTGGCTTTCTGGTCACCTGGAGTACAATCGGCAGGCCATTGTGCTAAACACAGACAATTTGCAGCCACAGAAGGCATTACTGCCCTGGCTGATGATGCCGTCACCTTCAAGGTTACCTTTGTGACCTTCAGGAGAGGAGCAGGTATCAGGGCAATTCAGGCTCTAAACCAGAGTCCCAAAAAGGGAATCCTTGCAAATTCTGGAGCATGTCAGCAGAAAATATTGAAAATGTTTTCAAAAAGTACAAACCCATATAAAGTACCAGTAAAAAGAGAGGAAATTGATGAATCATAGAAGATAGCTAGCTAGCTAGCTAGATAGATTTGAGATACAGCAATTGAGTTACTTAGGATAATAGTACTTAACTCTGCTGTACAACTCTTTTATTTGTAGATTTTAAAATTCTTTATAGAAATGAGGGAAATGTACTTTTGTTTTGAATATTAAGGGGATTGAATCACAAAGAAACTTAAGACTAACTCATGGGGAAACACTGTGTCTTTGTCTGTCTAGGCCTAGACTGGACCTTTTTGTATGCCAAAAATTATCTTAATCTGTAGGTTTTTTGGAACCTGATGCGTATCAGAGACTACTGTAAGAAACCTTTGAGTCTCTGGTACATTGCCACGGCTATAGTTTCAGATGTAACATATTTAGGATGCTTCACAAATGGGCTAACCTTGTAATAGATATTTACAAACTCTGTAACTAGGCAACTAAAAAAGAAAAAAAAACCTCTCAGGTGGTTATCAAATTTGTCTTAGGAAACCCTTGTCCTGCTGTGCAACTTAAACCAAGAGATGGTCTTGCAATGTAATTACATTTTATCTTAAATTAAATTGTCTCATAATTCATGCAGCTGTATTATCCGAGTTTTATTCAGAACCATCAATCTGCATCAGAGAGGCAAAATGCTAATTTTTATAGGATTTTACCTCTTGTTATTAAATAACTCTGTTACCTAAATAGTAAAGCAATCTGGTCTAAGTACACACATTTTATTTCATTGTGTCTGACTTCTCTATTGTTAATGAATGAAAACTAAAGGAGGAAGCATAGCTCTGGACTTTTTCTGTTCCTCTTTATGTATTCCAGTTTGTAGATCCCAAGAGTAATTTGGATTTACTGTTTTGAATATCCATGGTAATACACAGATCACTTGTAGTGACTGCAGTCCTTGTCAGAAAGGTTCTGCAGAGGAACCTTCGCTTGCTTCCACCGGCCAAGCTAACCCCTAGTTACTACTTGCTATGCTGAGTCCCGGTGACCTTCAAGAAGTTTACATGAAGCAGATGTTGTGATGCAATGCAGTGGATGAGCTCTCACAGAAAACTCAAGAAATCCAAAGCCAGATTTCTTACAGATCTTTACAAACAAGCCACAACAAGACACACAAAGTCAGAAGGTATCCTAATTAAACCTACGTATCCCAATATTAAGAAATAATAACTATTTGGCTGTTGGAATGATCACTCTGAAGATTGTACAGAAAAGTCATATTCAAAATATAATTAAATGCTCTGAACTGAGCTGAAGGTGATAAAGGCCATAAATAGCATAATTATCTGATGTAGAAGATCATCAATTTTGATGATACCTATATAGCTTTAAAAAAGAAAAAAGATCACAATATAGTGTAAGAAACCCCTTCAAGAATATTGTAAAGAAATGCAGCAGTGTTTAGATAGACTCATCTGTTTCTGCAGAGGGTCGAAATACCTCCTCAGGGAACAGCAATTCCTAGGCAGAAGTGCCAGTGTGAAATGCTCAGAGCGACTGGAGCCAGGATGAAAAATCAGGCCTTTCTTTCTGGATATATCTGAAGTAATCTGTGAACAGTTCAGGAATCTATATGTCTTTCCAGAAAGAGACTAATGATTGCCTTTTCCAATCATTTGTTTGTAACAGCCAGGCTGTGTGGAACAACTGCTATGTGTTACATCCTGAAAAGTTTGCTATTTGCAAAACATTTTACCATTTTCCACTTCAGAAGCATCTAAATTTAGTAATGGTGCATAGCTCTGTGTCCCCAGGGGCCTGCAGTTCAAAAGTCCATCTCTGTTTTGAATGTAAGTTTAGAGCAAACAGCACAGCATGATGTAGTGGCTGAAGAACAACCTGTGTCTGTTCCTCGGTGTAAAATCTTTAACCACTCAACCTGAGGGTGCAGGAATCCATGTGGGATACCTGGGGGCACAAAAATTGAAGGCATTTTCTCTTCTTCACAGACACATGGGATGTTCTGGTTCTCTCTCTGGACAGCTGTGGCCCTGTGCCTGCTTGCAGTTCCCACCTCTCTTGCTGAGAAGCAGTCAGCCATCGGAACAACAGCCCTATGGTCTCGTCGCCCACTCTTCCCCTGCAAAATCCTGCTTGCTGGGCTGGTACTGTATGGAGCCATTCTGTCCCCTCTCCTGCTTATACCCATGCTGTTCACTGTCCCACTGCTTCCGAAGCCTTCGTGTCCTTGGAAGGAAACAGAAAGCAGATCTCACCCTCCTTGAACTGCAAAAGCAGAATCTATTAACCACTGCAGCAAACAGCAATACACTGGAGAGATGGACTTTTGTAAAGGGGAAGATACTTGTACATATTAGTGCAAAGTCAAAAGTATGAGTCTTTGATCCTTTCATTTATTATTATATTTCTTGACCCAGATCTTCAGAGAAACCATTTTGGAATTTATAAAGGATTTTGGATTGCTTCCAGCCACTTTCTGTTCCTAGCTAGTCCCATTCTGGGTCATTTCATACTGAATGTCTGCCATCTTAACTAATTTCTCTTTCTGCTCCTTCCAGCTCCTTTTCCTCTTTGAGGGTACTGTGCAGATTCCATGGTAAAATTCTCCCTGGTCTTCCCTTCTTCCTGCCTACTTTTGACCCAACATAATCCCATCTACCTACACAAAATCAGGTGACATCCCTGTGGGTATCTTGGACTCCCATCTCTTTGCCAGAGCTTTCTGTCCAAATCTCAGCACCTCATTCCGTAGCAATTCCCAAACAATGTCAGGCAAAACTGGGTATGCCAGCAGAGTGCAGTGGCTCTTGCCAGCTAGGCTGTACAAAGCCAGCTCAGTGCTTTAGTGTTTCCCCTGGTTCAGTCTGTAGATTCCTAAATGCATTAGAAAACTTTTTTTTCTTTTGGTCTTCTCAGCAGCATTAGTAACACCAATAGAACAATTTCCCTAGGAAAAATTTTAAAGTTATGAACTCTGGATTTAAACAAGGAGCATTTATATTAAGTAGGAAAGAGAAGGCCTTTGTTTGAACCCAACAATCAGGCCTAAAGAAAATACAGAAGTATGCTTGGCCAAAATTTTCAGCTTCATTTTCTGTCAGTAAGCTAGTAGTAAAAGAATTTTTCTTGCTGAGCTTAAAGCTTGTGCTAAATTATTTTAGATATGCTCCATTACCTAATGGCACAAAGGATTTGTTTTTCTCAGTATACAATAGAATTCGCGCTTCTGTTGTGAATTCCTTTGAACATTATGAGGAATGGCACAGGGAGCTGTGTCCTTTGGAAAGAAGGAATGGTGGAAAACAGAAAATGCTGATTATGAAAATCCATGGGAGTCTGTCTAGCCATACTGCAGCATAAATTCAGTTCAATACTTATGAAAAAGCAATATATCTGCACAGTCCCACTATGCAGCCAAGTTTAGATTACTTCATGATAACTTTTCTAATGGATTCAACTGTGCATGACAAAAAGCTTGCACCTGAAACCAGATTCAAATACTTTCACCGTTAAAAAACATGCTACTGTTTGGTTTAGTTATGGTGGTTTCATTTTGTTTCTGTAAAGGCAGAGGTACATTTGTCTGATCTTCTGAAGGAGAATTATATCTGTCTCCACCTCAAGGTCAAAGATTTATTTGTCAATTCTTGAAATATTTCCTGAAATATCTTCTTCATCTATTAAAGCCAAGAGCCTTAAGTAAAAACATGGAGGAGAGAATGTTGATGTGACCTCCCTCACTGCAAAATGCTGTAGATGAGTAAAATTAGCGTGGGTTCCAGAGTGACTAGACAACTTAATGAAAGATGAATCCATTGGGGGTTATTAAATGCAAAATCACCATATCTGGTTCAGGAGTCCTCTGAACCACAAATTGCTGTGTGCTCAGTAGATATTCTGGGAACAACATGATGCACTTGCTCTGTTCCTAATTCTTTTCTAGGCATTTATTGCTGCCCACTGCTAGAGCCTGAGCTGCGCTGATGTTGCTTGAATTGGTGTCCCTGTTTCTATGTTTTGAAATATTTCTGTGGATTATTTCACATTTCCTCACAGGAAAGGTGGGAAGAAGAGAGGAATCAAATGATAACTCAGGAAGGTGAATAGAGGTCACAACATTGTAAGAGAAGAAAGTTGTAAATATTGTCATACTTTTCCACTTTCCTTCTATAACATAGTTATGATATGGGGAGAGGCTATAAGCCACTTTTGGATACATTGTGTGTAACCTGATGAATCTTAAAAAAGTGAAGAGCTTGTTGCAAGTTCTGATCCTCTTCCAGTCCAAACAGTCTGCCTTAGAGTCAAAAGAAAACAATGTGGTCAATCTCTCTTGCTCTCTTCACATTCCCTAGTGCTGCTAAATGGATAATTTAAAAAGGCACATGTTATTCTAGGCGGTCATGCTTTAGTTAATCCATTTAGGAATAGAGTACCTGTCCCCTGCCTTCCAACTTTCAAATAACTCTCTGTTCTTGATCATTTTTGTGGTATCCCTGTGTGGTCATGAAAGCTGAATATTTCAGTCCCTGTCAACTCAGACCTGTTGTTCCTGCCCTTTGTCTGCTAAACCATCATTTTTTCGGTTCTCTTTCATGAGTTATGAGTTCCTCACCCTTTTGTTCCCTCAACTGGTGAAAGCAAGGACAGAAACTCTTGCCTTGTTTTCACAGAGTAGCATGTACTAAGACCTAAAGTTTGGGAAACAGTTGAGTTAATTGGCAGCTATTGACTGCTTACTGACATGCAGGATAAATCATGTTATAATTACAGAGGCAGTTTGGATCTGACCAGGCTCAGTAGCTTGGCTAGTGTTAGTAGTAGTTTGGTCAGTTAGATAGCTATACTATATCTAAAGTAAGTTTGCCACAGAAGAAGCTCAGCCACTTTTGTGCATTCTGTACACTGAAATACTTAATCCCATCAGAATGAAGCTTGCTCTGAACAGAGGCAACTTGGGTGTCCAAGCACCCCACGGCCCAGTGTGGCTTTGCACAAAGCCAGCTTCAGTTTAGCGAGTCTGGCACCAAGTTTGAGGTACTAAGTCCAGCTGGAGCTGAGCTAATTCCTGCAGAGCCCTGCACTGTGCTTCTCAGCCAGCTCTGAGCATCCCTGCAATGTGGAACATGGACAAAAGGCCCCAGCTGTGTGGTCCTGAAGGAATCAACATGCTCCAGAAGGGCATATTAGCACTAATGTGGCACCAGCCATCCTGGCTGACTTCACAGCAAACCATTCAAATGCCTTGGCACCGAGTTGCTCTGTACCATATTGCCTGCAATTTTCATTAGCTAGGTTATTTCAGGCCTTTATTCCTGTTCTTCTCTCCTGCAGCTCTGGATACTGGCAAGTTGGCCACAGCATGAAAGCAATGATTTTGCCATAACTGTACGTATTATCAGACCCTGTAACTTTTATGGCTATTTAATGCAGTCTTTCAATTTTTGTCCACCCTTTTTGGCTAGGCAGACTACATTTTGGGATCCTAGCCATGGAGCACAATGAAATTACTGGTTAACTCGTCCCTGTAATAAGCTGTACTTACAAGTCCTGTCTGTGGAATATGTGGAAGGGATGGGCTAGAGAGCTGGAAATAGGAATTCACTGCATACACAGAACCACAACAACGAGCACAATGTTGCTGCTTAGACAGTTAAACTCTGTAGCATGCACACAAAATGAAAAACAGAAGTCACCATTTTTGATAAAGTTGGTTCCCACCAAAACATGCAGTGAATTATCTGCAGAGATTTTTTCCAAAAAGGAATATCGAGGCTAAACGTGTGTTTTGAGATGAAAGATGTAATTGTAAAGCATTGCATTAAAAACAAAATCAGTGAAATGAGTAAAGAGGACTTTAAAATTTTGTCTTCCTTTATCTACCCTCAATCAGATTTGAAAAGTTTCCAGCACTGTGTTCTTCCTTTTAGATGGTACAGTACCTTGGCAGCATTTCCTGAAGGCTTTTCATGACCTCCTACCATAATTGCTTTGAAACCTACAGCAATCTCTGTAGAGCCTTCTTAAAAGAATATTACAGAAGTTAGTTATGCAACTATTTTTTCGTAGATTTAAAGATGGGAGGATCATATTTTCTGACGTTTATGAGAGTCAGGTATCTGCTTTTTAGATCTATCATAATTTTCCTCTTTTGTCTTTTTTTAAAATTCTTTCCTAAAAACATAATAAGTACACCAAATTGCACAACTATATCAATATTTCAAAAGCTACCAAATCTTGCACATGCAAAAAAGGAAGCTTAACAATCTTTGCTAATCTCTAATGCAAGATGCATCCATTATTTATGAAGGCAGCAGACAAAGGGGAACTGCTCTTGAATGGAATCCTAAATGCTACACAAGAGAAGCCCACAGCACAAGATTCCCTGTTATAAAGCTACTGACCAGTCTTTTTGGAGATTAACTCTGAAAGTTAATCTCCAGAAAATTTTATACTAATTGTGTGTGAACTGGATTGATATTTGTAAAAGATGGAAAGAATGAAGGTGGAATCCTGTTATCCAAGCATCGTTTTGTACCAACACCAACTGAGTTACAGCAGTCAGCACTTTCTCCCTCTCATCTCAGATTTTCTGCAGTGCAAATGACCCTTAGTGGTGGAGGCCCTTACATGGCAGTTAGGGGAACATGTCTGGATCCAACAGCACCTATAATTTTCTTCCCTCTGGGTGGGTATTCACTTATCCTAGTGTATTTAGTACTAGCCTTAATGCCTATTAATGCTTGCAAATGGCACAATGAGGCCAAATTGCAATTTCCTGAAAGCTGAGCTTAATAGATCTTTAAATACTATTTGTTTCTGCCGTGGCTAGCGAAGATTTTCCATTTTGATGTTCCACATTGAGTTGGAGAGGAAGCGTTTGACAAGGGTGGGATCTTTTTCTCATCCATACAGAATCCATTTTGGGGTATCCCACTTCAGAAAAGGCAGAACTAATGGCAGATTTTCATGAGATGAGCAACAAGAATGATCAATGCTCAAGAAATAATGAGGGCACAGACTCTGAGGAAAGGCAGGTTATTTTCTGTGGAGAAATGAAGAGGGAGGAGTGACCTGATGTCAGACTTCAAATGTGGTTTTTTTCAGACACATTGAGGCCTGCCAGGGAGAGGACAGGAAATTGTCTGACCTCTGTGTACATGTTGGATAAGACCAGAAAAAAATGTGCTAAGGGGGATAATGCACATGCATTGCACAGTTTGGACATTAGTGAAGGTTTTTAATGGTAAGGATAATGAAGTATTGGAGTGTATGTCCTAGGAAGCAGATCTCTAAGAGGAAGCTGGAGAAGCATCTGTGGGAAGTGGCATAGGTATGGTCTATCCTGCTGTACCTAACAGGATGGATTAGAGGACCTCTCAAGCTCCCTTCCTGCCTGCTATTTGTGAGTCTATTGTTATATATAAACATTTCCAGGATATTTCAAATGGAAGCATATTAAAAAAAATCTGGGACATAACTGAAACTACTCTTCTTAGCTCTTTTTTGTGTTGAATTTTCTTCCATAATCCACACAACAGGTACAAAACACCTACAAAGCCCTAAAACACCTGAATGGGGGCCCAGTATGAGTACAGGAAGAGGTACAATACTACATCACTGAAAATGGTGGGAAACCTTTCAAAACATTTTGAGAGGAGACTGGTGTCAGCCAACTCAAGAGCTCAGTTATGGATCTGAATTAGCTCTTAGCTTCCCTCTTGCGCTATTACATTCAGTAAAAATAAGAAAAAATAAAAAATACCAGGAAGAAAAGCACAAATGTAATAGAAAATGCTTTCATCTCCCTAAGGTTTTGAAATGTTCAAACTTTTTTAAGAACTCGGGAATAGTTCTCCTCAAGGAAACTGTTTACACCATTTCCCCCTTGTCTCATTTACTAAAAAAACTCAGTGCTTTGAACTTAAAAGGGATCACATAGAAATGATGGGTTTATGAACATGACAAGGAGAACGGTGTCCAACATGTTTTTTCTCTTAGAAGTATGTTCCGGTTTTCTCTTTGTGAATTTAGACATGCTAAATTCTCCATTCTTTGTTTTAACCACATACTAAAAACACTGCCTTTATAGTTTACATCAACATTAAGTATAAGCCTGATCCTTGTGCTTCGAGCAGAACAATTCTGTATGTCAGAGCCTTACAAGGAGTTTAACTTCAGGGGAACAAGCTCTTAAACAAAAACTACAAACACAGAGTGCTTTTGTTCCATGTAGTGAGCTAAAGGGGAAAGGTGGGATGTGCACTATATTCTGGGGGCACTTAAGAAGCCATGGGATAATTCTTTAAGTCATTTTTCCTCCCTTCCTCACATTCTACTCTTTTCTCCTCCTTCCCCACTATGCTTTCTCCCCATTTTGTGATCTCCCACAGTTGCCCTGTGCAAGTGCTGTATTGTTGGACTGGGGTTCACCTTCAAACAATTATTGAAAGTGAGTTTCAAATGGCCTTGAGCATTTTGGCTTGAAATTTAAAATCTATTTTGAAAAATATGAGTATATTAGCTTTACTGCTAAACAAAATAATGTTTTCAAATACACTGGACTTTCCTTCAGCGTTATTGTTGTTGTTGTTTCTAATTTGCATATCTTTGTCCTTACCTTTAGATTAGAAGACCAAAACTGGCACAAAGACTTAGAATCATAAAACAACTGAAGATATTGGTTTGTATCCTCCCTTTTTCTCCCCTTTTTTTTTTTCACCTTAGGTCGATAGCACTACATCGACTTAGTGTCTTATTTATTATTGCGTGAAAAATTCAAATTAAGGAAATCAGACAGTTGTAAATTGCTGGCATATGTAGTAGTAAATTAAAGAGCAGTCATCAACAGAAATAAAAGCCTGAAATGAATTGGAGTTCTGAGGATGAACTGAGAAACTGAAGAAAGACTTCAAAGCCAGCAGGAAAAAAAATTTAACAACTTAGCAAGGAAAACTGGCTTTTAAGAAAAGACACTGGATTCAGCAAAGTGGTGTATGGCCCAGAGAGGATAAAAATAATGAAGAAGAACAGCAGGGACTGCAATAAAAATGGTTGGAAACGAATACACCCTGGAAAGTAGTTTGTACAGTCTTTGCCAACAAAACTCATAGCAACGAAGCGATTATAAATGCTCAGGAACTGTCTGAAGATGAGATGGTTTGCTATTCAATACTGTTATAATGTTGCTTACATGTCAGGGAACAACTGGCCTTTTAAGTCATATCACGAGATTAATGAACCAGCTTCAGAGAGAAATCACAAGGAATCCCCCAGTAGTTTTTAGTAGTTGTATGACAGCCTAGAGGGTCAGAATAAAAAGAGTGTAAGGCATTAGTAAAATTATGTCAGGGATTATCCTGTAACCCTTTCTTGAGCTTTTAGTCCCATTGCCATTATGGGTTGCACATATCACATGTGTGTTTGAGAGACTCTCATACATCCTATATTAAAGCAAAACCCATTTCCCAGGCCGTAGACCATTTTGTTGTACACTCTTCCATGTGGATTTGGGTTCCTCTTCAATTCTGAGAGCTGTTATTGTCACCCTGATGGTGAAGAATTAGATGGGGATTAACTCCTAAATATATGGATCACCAGCAACACCTATAACACCCTTGCACAAGTTTGTGAGCCTAATTCTGATCCCACTTAGCCTAGTTTTATGCCAGGGAACTTCAACAGAGTGACTCCTATTTTGCTGCCATATAAGGGAGATCAGACCCAATATGACTCAGCCCATCACTTGCCAGTCTATTCTAAGCAAGACTATAATAAGAATTTCCACAAAGGAAGCTTAGTTTGCTAATATGCAAAAGAGAAAAAAGAGTAGCAAAAGTGTGCCTTTATAGATATTTGTTCCACATTTTTTTTGGCTTTTGAACTGGATATGTCTACACAGACTATAAATATTTGCTCAAGGCAGATATGGCATACTTGTGAGCTACCTGTGTTAATTTTAATATACTTCATGCAATGGTAAAGATATGACAGCACAGGCTGGCACCTGGAGCACAAGTATCCTGGGCACACATAGCAGTCTCTTGTCTGTGCCACCACTTTTTGGTTCACTTGCCAACCATGTTAACACTAGTCTGGATGCTGTAAAATCACTTTGCCTGAAGAGGAATGGGGCACATAGAAACCCTCCTGAAGATAATGTTTTGGTAGGAGGGGTGCAATTATCTCGTTCTCAGAGTCACTGAAATCCAGTTGTTTCCTATTGGACCCCTAATCAGGACAAAGAATGAGTTTGTGCTTGAGGAAAGCGCTCCTGGTGCACGGCTAACCCCACATTATGCCTCTGAGAAACATTATTTTCTTACCTCAGATTTTTTTTAGCAAAAGTGTTTGTAGTATCTTATTAATGGAAAAGCTTATTAACTCAGTTGGAAAGACAGGTTATAAACCAGCTTCCATGCTGGCTGCAGCTATGGGGCTATACCCAGCAAATGCCTTAGGCATGCAGCTTTACCCACATGGGGCTGGTTTGCTCAGGTGGCTTTTGATATTGCACGCGTTCCACAGCAGTAGCCCTGTCACCTCTACAAGGTCATGCTATTTGCCTTGAATGCTGCTTTTAACACAAAACCATTTTGAATGCTAGAGGATGCTCAGCTACTCACATAAGAGGTCATTCTGAAAGCAGTATGTTATCCTGTAGAATATAAATCAAGTTATATGCATGTATATTTTACTCATCTGAGAAGATTATTGCAGGTATTGCCTTAAGGTGTCACTAAGGTCACTGTACCCTTTGCTCAAATTCCTTGTTGAAATGTACATCTTTTAGAAGGCCAGTAAGAAGCCAGACTATGCATGATAGGCAAGTAAAAGAGATTTGGAGAATGCGTGGAAGACCAGCAATCTACATAAACCATAAGTTTATACTTCTCTTCCTCTATTTCTTCCTTTTTTTGAGCTGCTGGACTATGAGTAAAACACTGGCTTTGGTGGATAAAGAATTTTAAAAAATTAAAATATATGGGCAGTTTTTACTGGATCTTTTTGATCAGCCAGAAGAAAAATGGCAAATGCACCATGATGATTTGTTAAAAGTTAGAGAAGAACAGAATGCACTTCTAGCCTCAGGCTTCCTATCTGAGCCATGGGTCAGAAAAAGGGTAGTTTTATAGTGTTGTCTTTAGAGGCCTTATTTTGTCTGTACTTCTGTGGCTTTTTAATATGCTTTGTGGACAAGCAAAAAAATTCAGGATTATTTCTGTCTCATTCAGCATTTGCAGTCTCTGCTCTGTTTTTTGGTTAAGTTCTTCTTTTGGGTCTCTTACCATAGCATCCCAGAGTCAGATTCCTGGGATGAAGGTGTAAAAGTTTGTAATTTCTCCTCCAGGACTTTAAGGTTTGTTCCTAGAAAAAATGTAGGAGTGCGAGTTTTCCCCATCTCCCTACACCCAGTGCTGTAGGATCCTCTGTGTGTGCTGGTAGGTGCTCCTCAGAGCAGCACTGGCAATAACTATGCTCCTGTTGTTGTGATGCCTCCTCCAAGGGATGTGATGGATGGGAGGATGTGTAGAAAGCTACTAAAGTGTGAGGAATTTTTGAAGAAGCAGTAACTCTGGAGGCTGGCAGTGAGTCTTTACTTGAAGTCACCTCCCCAGGCTGATGGTGAAGCTCTTGGTGACCTTGAATGTGATATATGGCATGATTAACCAAGTTCATTGCTTACCATGTGTAGAAACGGGTAATTGATAGTTCATCAACAGACTGCCTTGGCTCCTGGCAGACCTTAGGGAGAAAGGTATTGCATTTATCTCTGGGTATTTCTAAGCTAAATAAAAATAGATTTGTGTCATATAACATTTATATTTCAGGAGGCAGAACTTAATTTCTTAATTAACCTGAGTAAATAATTAAAATTTTCCCAAACATTTCAAGAGAAAAAGCATTTAAAAATATCTTAGTGTATGGGAATAAGATCACATTAAAAAAAAAAGCAGCTACTCATGCATTGCCATTTTTTGCTGTTGCTGCCTTGTCTCCCTTGTTAAGTGAAAGGAAAATTTTCCCTTCTTCTAAGTCTATCTTGTTTTATGTTTATTACATCTTGTCACCTTGTGGCACATCCAGCTAGACTTGCTAGAATTGGATGTTGATATTAATAATTACTTGTCTGAACTAAATGAAAGTGCTAATGAAGTCAAGGCCCCTCTGGGGGTAAGGTCTGGGCTTCCATTGCTATGAAGGTGTAGCTGGATTTTTATGAAGAAAGCTTACATTATCTCCCCAAAAACACTTCTCTCAAGTGATAATACACCATATAATCTCCCTTAGCAAATAGTAACATGTGCTACAGAGCAGCAAGACATTTGTGAACGCTGAGGAGGAAACATAAATTTGCCACAAACTACCCAAAGGCTATGGAGCTTGACTCAGCATGTGGCTGAACTGAAGGCAGCGCTATTTTAAATAATTGATAGTGTTGTAAATGTACATGATGTGGTACAGGGAGAGGTCAGTGCCTAACACGTAGTAAGCCCTTGCCCTGAAGGGTTTGTAGCCTGATAGTGCAAGTGCAGGAGAGCCCGGGTACCTCATCAGAGGAAGGGGCACAGCCTTTGGAACCCAGATGTCTGAAGGAGCTTGGGGGTGCCAACTCAGAGGTGAGGCCAGTAGCTAGAAACGAGTGAAGAGGACCAGCCAGTAGCTAGAAACAAGTGAGGGATGCCAGCACAACGTCAGATGCAGCTTGGAGGAGGCAGTCAGACAATTCAGAGCTGTGCCATTTTAAGCAGGCTGACTAAGACACATTGGTGATTCAGCAGCAATGCCAGCAGAGCTTCGGGAGCTTGTGTGAAATGAGATCAAATACTCTGAACCCAAGGTCTGGTGTGATCGGTGCAGATGGAGAATCCTGCAGCTGAGACCTCCTCAGCTCAGACATAGGGTGGCCAAGGCAGTGGGTGGAGGGCTCTGAAGATGACACTAATTATCTGAAGTACTACGATGTAGGGAGTATTATGCCAGAGGAGCAAGAAAATTTGTAGATATTTCTTACCACAATGCGCCTGGACATGGTACGGTTTGACCTGTGTTACTTAGTCCAGAGGGAAACAGTGACACCCAGAAAGCTTTTATAAGATAATCTCAACCTTTTGGAGCTGTGCAAATGTGCCCTCCCCACATCTCTCTTGTGCTGGCTCTCACAGTGTGGGACACCCACTGACTGTATCAAAGCCTCAGGGGGCAGGGAGAGCGCTGCCAGTGAGACAGCTGGTTGCCATTACATTATTTACTCCTTACCCTGGAACATAAAAATAATAATGAAATGAATGTTACTTGAAAGAGGGAGAAAACAGCAAGCAAACAAGATTTTTTTTAGATCTGACAGGTTCAGCTCTAACACATTTGCATCTTAAACATCTGTCTATGTGTAAAGAATTTTCAAGCATTTGGATGCACAGAATCAAATCCACTTCAGTGCCATACTCAACAGCTGCTATAAGCATTTTCTGATAGAAATAACTCATAGTAGTTAAGTAATTTGCCAATATTTTAAGAAGAGGTGCTTTTGATAAAAAACCCTTCTTCTTTTCCCCATTTAGCAGAGATTTTTTGAGGACAGCTTTTAACACCAGTTTTTAAACAGAATTCCCCATTGCTCTCCATAGAATCCCAGTTCTGAAGAGTGGCATGGTACCACCATATGTCAGTTTCTCAAAAATGTTGTATTTAACCAAGCAACAAGAAGTCAATTTTGTGATACAGAACAAATGTAAAGACATATGGTAAGTAGACCTGCTGGGGGAATACCAAACTTTCTGGTATATGGAAAAAAAATGTCTCAGTATTTTTACTGTCTACTGCCTAGTCTGCTTCCAAGAGAGCCTGTAGAATGAAAAAGACATGTGGGGCAGAATACATCTCACCCAGCCTGAGTCGTCTACAATACAAAGATCTATGTCTGAACTAGGCACCTTGGGCTATCTGTCATATCAACAGATAGTCAGGCACTTTAAAAGGGCTTGATGTATCTCTGTTTTAGATGTCTGGGTTGGGATAAAACTACAATTTTTTTTTAGAAGAAAATATTTTTAGAATTTTTTTCTTCTCCCATTGGGATTGGCTATGCAGAAATCTTAGGTTACTAATTCAGATGAAAACATTCCCAAAGTAGACATGAATGTTCAGAAGAATCTCAGTTACGGATGAGATTTTTGGACTAGAGGATGCTGAAAATGTCCAGAAGTCCAGATTCATGGTATGATTTCCACAGGATTTGGAAGATTCATTCTTGTGGGAAAAAACATGCCCTGATCATTGAAAATATTTTCTGAAAATTTTGATTGAAATATTTTATTAAATTCTTTCTCTTTTAAAAAAAACCCCAACAACCAAGAAATAGGTGAGGTTGATGCAGCTTTAGTGTTTGGTAGAATCTGGCGCTCTGATGGAATATAGGCCCCTATGTGTTTTTCTAACACTGTACTTTTCACTGTTTCAGAAACACTCATATTACTTCTTGAACTTTGCAAGATATCCTAATGACAAGATGAAATATGTGTAGCATGAGCTGACTTCGGGAAAGTTTGGAAAATGCATTTGCAAAGAATGTCTTTGCTAGTATAACATTTTATGACATAAACTCAGTTGCTAAATTGGAAACCCTCTTTATTCTGTTAAAATAGCGTAACAATTTCTATCTTTGAGCTTCATTCTTTGGAGCATTCCCAGACATGCACATTGTTTTGCTGCCGTTGTTCTTCTTGTGATGGTGATGGAAATCTAGCATTCTTGGTACAGAGGAATGAAGGACTCGTCTGGAGCCAAAAATAACTAATGAGGAAGCAAGGAGGATGTTGATAATACCTTCCCCCTGCACAGAACTAGTACAGGCACTACTGTGGCTTAAGCTGATCTCCTTTGCTTTATAAAACTGTTTAACTCTACCAGCTCCCCATAGCCTCTTTGCTTTATGCCTCACCAACTTAGATGTTACTTTTTCCAAACAGTAAGGGAACATTAGGAACTCTGTGCCTTCCTCCCCATGAACAGTCATGTGTTCTGCATTTCTGAAATTATATTTCAGCAGATCAGGGAGGAAGAGGCCACAATATTGATTTGGAAAACTGCATTACATTAATGGCAGCTATTCTTGTTTTGGTTTAATTATCAAAAGCAGTCATGAATGCAGATCTGTTCTTGTATCTGTGGAAAACTGAAACTTCACTGAGAGCAAAATTAAAGCTCTGATTGCATAGGCAGTCAATGGAATATCCATTTACAAATGCATTTCTTTCAGCAAGAGTAAGGAATTCTATAAATAAATGAAACTACAAAATGTTACACTTTCAAATGGAGAATGTAGCAACAAATATTAATAGCTGAGTACAAAAGTGTCAGGGAGGCAAACGCATCTGCAGATGGGAAAACAGAGGTGACGTGCGGAAGGCACAAAGGTAAGGCCCACACGTGCTAAACTTCGCACAGGACTTTCCTGCTGCCCTAGCAGGATTTTGTCATGAGTTCTATGGTTGAGGAGCTTAGATTGTCTGTGTTCCATGAACTGCACTTTCTTGTTGGTCACTTTATATAAATGGGTTATGCACTTCGGTTTTCTGCCTTTATGGGATTCCTGTGAGCATCGATAAACTCACAATATCAAGAGTGTCTGCTCTAATCATCTTACTTGGAATCAGAAGTGTGAAAGACTGTACTGTTCAAAATCAGTAGAATAGCCCATTTACAGTAACTTTAATATTCCCTTTTTAAATTCTAGGTGAAACTTCAGAGTTTTGAGGTCAGAAAAAAACCCCACAGTCTATCTACCCATTGCATATACTACCATATAAACTAAACAAACATAAGGAAATGACAAAGCAGCAGCTCTTCAACATATGGGTAGAATGATTAGCTAGGAGGTTATTTTTATATATGAACCCATTTTATCTGTCCCTAAAGTTCCCAGTTGTTTAGAGGAACATTTTCTGATGCTGCTGACTTTCTTCTGAAGCTGTCTGTGCGTGCTTCTGGACCATCCACGTAACATTCAGAAATGTGTACTCCTGCCTAATTAAGTTGCCTGCTGACTATTTCTGACACACGTAATTCTTCAACGTAGCAAATTCAGCAATAAAAATATAGCAAAGTAAGTAAAAATCACAGAATGAACTCTTAACCTCAAATATGAATCATTCAGATTTAATTGGGAAAAGAACACATTTAATTTTTTCCTATAGGATCAACCACAAATAAAACACAAATGTAAATATTTGTTTGAAAAATGGTGCCTCTACAAGCAGCTAAGTCAAGGCCCTGCTAAATGCAGGGCAAATTTTGATTTTAGTTTGCAGCAAAATTACTGCTGAAATCAGAAGGAATACTACTGGTGGTAGAAAGGGCCTTTCACTCTATTAAACAAATGTTGTGTGTAAGGCTGCACCCCACTGGAGGGTATGAAAGAGAACTTTAAAAATAAGAGCTTCTGTAAAAAATTCAGGAGATCATCATCTGTAAGAAAGGCCCAGATAAAGTCTCTGACAGCCTACTAGATAACACTTCTGGAAGTGAAGTATGTTTTCGAGATGGAAGTAATGATGACTCTCTTCCGGCCTGCCAACAGAGGGACAGAGATGGTGAGAACACAACTGAAAGGACAATGCTTGAACAAGCTCTGAGAAGAGCCTAGCAAAAGATCTGTTCTTTGACTCACAGGCAGCAGAATGATGACTTGTTTGTTAAATCCCTAAGTATAAGCATCTGTCTTTTAAAGATGTTTGGAAGTAAAGAAAGACTTAGGACCTTCTCCAAGGCTTCTTATCAAATCAGCAAAGACATCTTACTTTGGGTAATGGCTCAGTTCAAGAAGTCATAAGCAGAATCAATCAGATTATTGCTTAATATTTCAGTGAAGATCTCCTCAGACCACATGAGCCAGCAATAATGCAATGCATGCTCAGAGCTCCTGTCATCCAGGTATAAAAATTACATTCTTATACATGATATAAGCTTCATCAGCAGAGCACTATAATTTAAAAGATGGACATGGCAATGTGCATGTATGCTAAGAGAATTATACAATTAAACAGCCATTTAAAGACAGAACCAGGACATAGCCCAGCCCTCCTGACTCTCAGTCTCCTTTCAATATCATCTGGATAATTTCTTCTTTATTCTTTGAAATAAATAATTCATCTGTTTGTCAATATTGTATGGCAGTTTTTTCCAAAATTTGGGATAAAATACTGTGCTGGATGTCCAGGAAATATGATATAAATGCCGTAAGCCTGTGGGCACTCAGCTTTTTGTAAACCTTCAGTGGCATGTACTGGATTTTCAAAGGTACTGAAGCTTACACAAAACCGAGAGCCATGCTTGCTTTTCATCTCCCCACCAGAACCCTTCCTAGCATTCTTCTAGGACAGTATTGGCACAAGTGTCCGGGTTTTACTACTGTCTTTAGCAGTGCTTTACCCAAAGGAGTATTTGCTGCTGCCAGTTCTGTGGATTTTTTTTTGTGTGTTGTCAACACTTCATAAAGGGACTGAGACATGGTGAAGGATCTTGCCACCACCTACTTTTGACTCACGCGTTTTCTTCTCTTGCATTTTTGTAGGTTATACATTAAAGTATAGTCAATAGGCCAAAAAACCATGAAATGACTAAGCCATTTTTAAATACTATCTTTTGAAATGTCTCCTGTAGTTGAAGCAATGTTAGTTAAATATCAGTACTTAGACACAGAATGATGAGAGTGGGCTTCCTTTTTGAGCCTTTGTTTGTACACTTGCCAGAGAGTTCATACAACCCACTAATGGTGAACTAATGGGACAGAGCTGGTGGCAGCCAGCCTCCTGACCTACCACACTGCCCTTGCCTCCTGATGGCCATGTCACCACAATTATGGATCAGGAAATTTTTCTAAAAGGATCTGTGGTACTTTAATCTACATAATATGATTTTTAGCAGAGGACAAACACATTGTCGATATAGGTGACATTACAAATTCTCACATTGCATGTTGTTGACCCAAATAGCACAAATTCAGATTCTGACTGAAACATACTACATTGCATGTTTCTGGCCCATCACTACAGTTTACAATTGCTAAAAATATCCCTGCAGTGCACAGATGGTAGAGATCATTTAGTCCAAAAGAGTCATGAAGAAACAAGTTTTAACGATAATATGGGATTATTTTTTTGCTTGTACGTTCCAATAGTCTTGTATGGTGACTATGACAAAGAGAATTAAGAGGAAAAAAAGTGCTGACAATCTTTGTGTGGACAGTAATGCTGTAGTCAGGACAGCTGTCAATTTTTTTTGATCCATCTGTGCCTAAACTTTAAGAGAACTTTTTTCAGGACAGCATCCTGCCAACACATCAGCCCTGCACAGCAGCTCCTCAGAGCAAACAGAGACCTTTTTGGTGTCAGGGAGAAGATTACCTCTGTTTCTGCAAGAGGGTTGAAAATGCGTACTGAATGTGGTGTCCCTAGTGTGACACAGTAAGGTTGTCTCTTCCTTGCAACTCTAGTTCCCTCGTACTTGCACTTTCAATGATCTGGACTATGCTTTAACCGGGACATCTGGCAAACACATGGATAATCAGACTAACAGGGTCAAATCCAGGCATCTATCTGGCCTGACTTCAGGGCTGTTTCTGGAGCTGGAAGAATGTAGAATAGTGATGAATCTGACACAAGTTTTCCCATATAAAGGACAATAGAGATAATAATCAGAACAATTATGCAAAACTCACTAAAACTTTCAGGAATTTACAAGTAGGTACTAGTAAATATTCAAGTAGCAATTGGTAGGATTGTAAGAGCAAGTCCTTCTTTTATAATCCAAACAAAGCAGAGAACAAACACCAAGGGACAATGCAAATGTGGTTACACTGATATAAAAGAAGTGCAGCTGAAACAAGAAGTGGTTGTTGAATGTTAGAAAATCCAGTGTGGTAAGGAAGATCTGTGAAAATAAGTACCAACAAACAACGAAAAGTTAAATGGGGGAATAAAATACTCAAGTTGTAGCTAAATCTTTACAAACATCAGAGGGTACATCCAGTACCTTCTTATTGAATTGCAGGCAGAGAAAAAGCTGGTTTAGAAACATTGGAAGACACTGTGTTTCTACTGCTTTTATGGAGTCCTCTTCCTCAGCAGTTATTTGTCCATCTGTTTCCATTTCAGTTTTATAGCTATTTTTGACTCACAGCAGGTCAAAACTAAGGGGGGGGTTTTGTTGTTAACAGGCAGTGTTTGTAATGCTCTAAGGGTGTGTCTCTGTTGGTACCTTCCCTCTGTGCCTGGCTGGGGGTCAGGGAGATGCACGGCTTATCCTGCCACCTCCTTCAGAGAGGTGAGAAGCCCATTTGTATTTTTGACTGTACCAATACCCATGGCCTCCTGCTGGCTCTTCTAACACATGCCTGTATGCTCTGTCTCATGCTGTCCCAAACACTCAAGAGAAGCTCTCCCTGAAACTCTCTCCTGAAACATCTGCATAGCTGCCTCATAATACCTCTTCAGTTCTCCTTTAAAATTCTACCTTTTCCATATTATCTCCCTAAGTTTGCATGAGACCTACTAGACTGACAAATATTTGGTTTTTCACTTCCTTAAACTTGTTCTCTTGCCTTCTCTTCTGCCTATCTGCTGCATCTTTTCCTACCTTTAAACTGCAGGGTTTTGAGAGACAGAGCTGCTTTCTCATGTGCTATTTAAAGAAGGTCTGGTACAAAGACTGTCATTCCTGGTACGAACACTTCTTGTCTCTCTGGCACACTACGGATCACCTGTGGTAGTGGTCAATATATTAAATTACTTTTCTGGATTTAGATCTCCTCATAGAAACATCCTTATGGTCAGTACCAGAGTTTTAATAAGGGCTACTGAGGTCCTGAGAGATGAACCATGGTTTGATGTACTTGTAACACCTGGATGATGCAGGAGGCTTGTCTATCCTGCACAGAATCCTCCCCATTCCTTTCATACCTAGTTTCAGGATTAATGAATTTAGTGTCAAACCCATGTCATTCATCCCTGTGGGCAGGCCATTATCTGACAAGAAGCATCTAAGGACTAGTCCCTAACGGGCATTTAGGTTCCTAAAGCCTATTTAAGTGACCAATATACCCCAATTCCAGTAGGAAGGCAGGTTTCCAAAACAGGGACTCTCTTGTCACTCAGACATGGTACAATCAGACAGTAAATTGACAACTTGCAAAACTTTCATTTTCCTAGAAGATCACAAAATTTTCTAGTTACATTACAGCCCTTGTGCTAGAAGGGCACACTTCCCTTTCTTCTCGGGGTGCATTAGAAGATATCTATGGAGGAATCCAAAACAGTGACTGCCATTGCCTCAGCTGTTCTTTTGCAATCCAGTTTTGCATTCAGAAATGCATTTGAGTCACAAAAATCAATTGTTACAGAAACTGTGGTGCCTTGTGGGAAGGACATAACAGTGAAGTGGTATTGTGGGTGAGGGTGGGTGGGAGATTAGAAGCAGAATATGATCAGTGGGGAATGGCTTCTGGGTCCTCACTAAGCACTGTGCAGGTTTTTGTGGATGGCAGTGTTACTGTCAACACCACAGGCTCTAATCTTATTGTGCACCCTTGTTTATCAGATCCTGTGTGCTAATGCAAGATAACTGTCCTTAGATCAAACAGACACAGATGAGCAGCTTTGCTAAAAAGAGAAAGGTCCAGCTGGAGCAGTTTCCTTCTGAATTATGGCAAAGTGGTGGCAAACAGCTTCAAACATTTTTAATAAGGAAAGCTGTGAATCTCTTCCCTAGTGATCCATCTATGAACATGGACATAATGGGTCTGTGAAACGAGTAAATTAAAATCTATCAGCCATATTTATTGACCTGCCTGATCAGAACTCAGATTCACTGGAGAGGCACAGAGCACACTGCTACAACTGTCAGCAGCACCTGCAGCTCAGCCCTGCTGAGGACAAACCTGGGGGTCAGATTTCCCAGGTAAAAACAAAGACGTTCTGGATTACCAGACCTCTTGCAGAGCTGATACACTTCCTTTTAACGTGCACAAATTCACTACTGAAACCCGACCCTTGAAATGTTACTATTTATTAGAACCTGAAGGGCTTGCTCTTAGGTAAATACAACTAAGACATATGTACCTGAGACTGTTTGAACTCTGCTAATATTTTTCTGGATTGGGTTAAACTTTGTGAGCATAATCAGCTGCTTTTCTTCCATGATAAACCTAAAAAAAGCCACTAGCTCACCTGGAAAGGAAGGGACCTCCACCCCTACTGAAGTCACAGTGGAGCTGGAGTGGGAATGTCCAAGGGTGTGCTGATACAAGAAGTCAGTGCAGGAGATGACCTCTGTTGTGCATCTGTGTGCCTACAAGGACTTCAGCAAGAAAGATTACAGAAATCCTGGAAAGACAGGAAAGGCATGAAGACCACAGGAAAAGCCTCAGATCCTTAAGGAGAGCGGAGTGAGCAAGGTTTCCTGACTGATAAGTACTGTGGGTGCACTAACAGCCTTACTCTCCCTGCCCTGCCTCTCCAGGGACCAGACCTCTGCCCTTGGGCCCCATTTTAGCCCGTGTTTTTACACTTCCATCTGAGCTGTGATGCTGGCCTACAGCTATGCCCAGTCATGGACCCTCTTAACCCTCAAGGACCTCTAGACTGGCTTGCCCTTGGACCTGCCTCTCCACCACAGAGGTGCCAGTGATCTGGGTTTTTGGTGGAACCCAGCTGCCTCTGGCTGCCCTGCTCCCCACCTGGGGTGAAGTCCTGCCCTGCCTGTCCTCCTGGTGAGACCCTGCAGGCTCTGGTCCCCAGGGAGGTGCTGGCCCAGCAGCATCCTGGGGAAGACCTGGCAGGAGCATGGGACTGCAGCTCCCCATCTGGATTGCAGCTGTGCTCAGGGAAGCATTGCTGGGTAGGATCTCTGTAAACAGGGACCTCTTGCATCTGGAAATGTCTGCTTTTGTCAGTAATATCTCAGACAATGCTCAGAATCCTGAATTTTATGTAATTCAGAATAGAAAAAAGCAGTGCAGAGCAGGTGGCTGTAGTGCCACTGTAGTGCTGCATGTGCGTGCTGACAAGAATGTGAGAGGTGCATGTTTCAATGGGAGTCCTTATTCTTTGTCTCACAATGTTCTTACTTTGGTCTGTCCTCTCTGAAGAAACGTAGACCCCCAATTCTTCAGCCTAATGTGGCTAATAGCTGGTTCACAACTCCTGTTAAAGAAGTGGTGCCTGTTGCTCAGTAAGGTCTTAAACAGTATGAAACACAGGCAGACACTAATCTTTAGGCTGGTCCCTCACCTGTGTTTCCTTTCACAGTTTGTTCTAATTAGCAAACCAGCAGAAGCCTTACCTCCTTTTGTTCACATTCTTTTCTTTTGAAGTTCATGGTGCTTTGCAAAACACTGGTAAGTTTTGCATTACATTGTAGAAAAAGGTGTGGTCTTTCCTTTTTTTTTTTTTTTTTTTTAGAANTTTGACAAATTGGCTCCTCTTTTTCTTTTTTGGAAGAGATCTTTAGATTTTCACGTTCATTACTCCCACAGTTCTGAGGGTCTTCGCAGAGGGATTTGATAGTGCTGATACTTATTGGTGCAAACTGCATTGGTTTCTTGCTGGCTTCTTCTTACTACTCTACATTTAGTAAATGAACATTTTAAAAATCATGTCAGGAGTGTTTTTAAAAGCTGTTTGGAGCTGGGAAGAAAGAGTGGGTCAGCAGTAAGAAGAAGTGGTAGAAATGACAATGCTTGTGCCTTGCATTGCTAGGCAATTCTCAGATACAAACAAGATGGTAACAGCAGTCCCCCGAAAACTTGGAGCCATAGAAGTTGAGGGAAGGGGGGACACACTGGCAGAAGGTGAAAGAGATGGTCAGAGCTGCTCAGTCAATTCATAACAGAAGAGCAAAATGAGGATGTTGCCACTTCACTGCTGGTGTCTAGAGAATTTCATGTCCCCTGACATGGTGGGTAGAAGCTGATGGAGTCTCAGCTGCTGCTGGGCAATTCTTGAAAATTCTTTAGTGTGCACTGTGCTGCTTTTAGCTGGATTAAGGCATTTAGACAGAGATCAGTATGGTGCATTTTGTCAAAAGGCCTCTAAATAAAAGGGTTGAAATATGTAGATACTAACTCTAGAGGAACTGGTTTCTGCAATTTTTGTCCGGGCAAATGGCCATAATTCCAAGGGAGAATTTTTCTTATTGCCTTAGGCCATGTTTTGAAAGGTATTTAGGTGCTGAAAGATAGTTTTAAACTTCTACTAAGACTTTGAGAAATATTGCCTGCTTCATAAAGTCTTACTCAGCACTCATCTGGTTTGTTTGGTACTTAAATATCTTGCAAATCTGGCAATGTGCAGGTAATAAATGCAGAAAAATAATGGGAGTTCAGATAAAATAATAGCAATTTTTTTACAGTATTAGGATTGGTACGCTGTTTAACTGTTGATACAAATAAGTCAGGATCTCTTAAGAGATATATGGAACTAAAATGTAAAAATAAAAAATGGACACCTAAAACAAAAGCTAATTAAGATAACGGAGAAAATGCAAAAAGTCTACTTTTTAAAGACCCTATCATGCAGATTCAGATTATTTACTTTTGCCTTTATTTTTTTTAGCCTTTTCTCTTGGGAATTATTAGACGAATGTAGAATTGTAAATTGAGTGTACAGATCTTTCTACATTTGCAGAATGAGAGATCTGAAATCACTTAACCAACATTTTTCAAACTCCTAAGGAGAGTTACTTGTTCAAGAAAGTTAAATATATCCTGTAATAGCGAGCAAATCAAACTGACGTGTTCTAATCATGAGTATAAGCCTCCAGTTTGGTTGGCTTTCTTTTTTTTTCTTTCAAGGGTAAGAAATAGAATGGTTCTTGAATATGTAGATCAGTATAATTTAATTAGCTTTTACGACCAGGAATCCTCAGAGATAACCATAAAAGTCAATTAGACTGTATTAAAATGCAGCCATTTTCCTGAAAGTTCTGTGAAACAGCCCTTACTTATTCAAGAAAATGATAAAAGTCTAGATATCTAAATTTAGTATAAAGAATAGCCACATAGAAAGACATGGCTGTAGTTGTTTTTAATATAACTGATTTCTTTCTTCACTATCCCAGAGAAATGCATTGCAAGGCACACACCATACGTTGAGTTATATGCTGTCCTGGCCAGCCAGTGTTACAGTATGATCTTACAGTCTGTTTAAAATTGGATTTGAGGAAGATTTTAGCAAAGTGTAGTGCCTCAGGGCAAAAGCTGATTATCTGCAGGAATCAGGAGAGGACCTTTTCCCAGCTGTACTCCTCCTCCCAGCTCCAGATGTTATACACAAACAGCTGGCTGAGCACACAGGAAGATGTGCAAATACCTAACCACACAGTCAGATGATCATATCTTAATTGATGCCTTCTTTCCTCACCCTTGCCCCTCTGTATTGTAATCAGATCTTCATCTATGCTGAGTTTAAAAGCAGTGCTGAGGTGGCACTCGGTGACCATCCAGCTTGGTCTGTGTCCACCCACCCTCCCACATGGCCACAGTCAGTCTTTGCATGATGGCCTTCTGTCTTGAGGCGAGGTTGCCTCCTATGAGTTTCCAGTGCACCCCAAACTTCAGGTTTCTGCTGAAGCGGAAGCTTTTGAGGGCAGGAATCACAATTACGTTTTGGTGTCTCTAATGAACATTACAGACATATGTGACTACATTACAGAACATTCAACATTTAGTTTGTAAGTTTGCACTTTTTTCCTCTGAACAATATATTCCGGCCATTCCAAAGAGCATGATTCTACTTTTAATTGTCCTGATGAAGTACATGCTGTCTTGAATATTAATAAACCTATTAATGCCAGGAACTGCTTATATTATTCCAGCAGGTATGGATTACCCAAAGCAGAGGTGGGGAGAGGTGAGCAGCCTGAAGCTACAGTATCTTGCCCACCAGAAATTTGGTCTTTAGAGAAGAAGTGGCAAAGCAGCTGGGCAGCTTCCCCATGACTGCCATACACATCCTGGCCCTGAATTCCAGCTCAGCCTTATTTATTTCAATTAGCTCATTAGACGTTTCAAGCCTCCATGCTTATCTCAAAAACAAATATTTGCTGTACAGTACGTCACACTACCCAGTATTATGTTCTCTGCATAAAGAAAGTCCTTGCAAAACACACCACAAGGAGCTTGTTTTAAATCTATTGTGACACTCTTCAGTCTGTCTTTCCCTGATTTTACAGGATTAAAGTCTCAGAATTGATGCTGCATTAGTGTGGTGTTCCTGTGGAAATTATTGCATTTCATAATTATGTGTTCAAGTTCTAAAGGAGAGAGACAAATGTGAAGTAAACAGAACTCTTATCAAATTTGCAGCACATAAGAACAAGCATTGTCTCAAAATCTCAAGTTCTCTTCTTTTTTAAGGCATAAGGAAAAATATTTGAGAGTTAGCAACCATGACACTGAGCTGATGTTCTCTTGCATCGACGTAGTTAATCTGTCAGCAATTCCATCAGCAAAACTATTTTTCAGACCTGTTAACTGTGGTCTGAAAATCAATTCCAGACTTAATCATGGACAAAGGGGTGCATTCCATGTTCTGCATGCCAGCGATACACATATATCACTTGGAGAATAGATTCCAAGGTCTCAGACCATAAGAAATTTAATGCTTACAATATTTATGACAGAATAGTACCATTGTGCTAAAGAGTGTGGAAAAGTAGACAGAATAGGTGATTCAAATGCAAAATAGTTTGAGCCTCTGTTTAAAATTCCTTGGCCTTCAGCCTTATCATACAATCCAAGGCATGTAAAAATTGTACTGGAATTTGCCTCTTGTCATATCTCATTGCTTAATTATTAAACATGTTTGGTATGGTACAGTTGCTCTATAATAGAGTCTGACATTACCTCAGCAAACAAAACTCCTTGTGCTATTGTCCTCGTAGGTAGTCAATACCTGATAAGGGCCAGGGCTGCAGCTCGAGGCTGAAGCAGGGCCATGTTTTCACACAGCTCTCCTGTGTGAAATGGCATCACCCTGGGGCAGTGCTGGCACTAACAGAGCAAACAGACACTGCATTTTCAACTCCTTATTGTTTTCTTCATGAAGGAACAAATCCCGCAGGCTTCTGTCCAGCTGGATAGACCAGGGGAAGAGGACAGGACAGTGGTCCTTTGGCAACAGCAAATGCCAAAGCCTTTGGAACAAGGGGCTGGAGATAAAACTGGCAGTGATATCAGATCAGGACACCAAAATTACTGAGGTTTCTGCACTTCTGAGTATACTCAGGGAAGTAGACAGAAGAGCAGAGCTTAGAGAACGTACTGCATGAGTGCATGAAAGGACACCCTTCTTCCTCTACCTCTGCTTGCCCAAACCCAGTTTCTCAGGATGGGTCTGAAAAAAAAAATCTGTCTGAGGCACATATGTGAAGCACTTCTGCACCTGTTTGTTTTTAGGCTTTCCACTTAATTTTAACCAAGGACCCCCCAAACTAGGATTAAAAGGATTGAAACAGACAATGACAAAAATTTTCATCTCTGTAAGCCCCAGGCTTAGCACCAGTGCAGCCCTTAGCAGACATAGCCTCCTTCAGTTTTACCATCGACACTAGCTTTGTGTGCCCCTACTTTTTGTTTCTAAATTGGGGTTTGCTTGCCTGTTTTCCCAGATAGGATTTGTGAGGCACCACTTTTCCACTGATGCTTGTTGGAAGGGTGCCAGCTCCTGGCCATGAGTATCAGTCACAGCCCAGCACCTCTGTGTAGGTACCCAAAACTGAGACAAGATACATCCAAATTAATGGCTTTTCACTTCATCGGTTTTATCATTTTCTGTGCAAGTGCAAAACAGCCCCTTCAGTTAGAAAGGGAGTGAAAGAGATGTGAGGCTCAAATACGATGAGAGACATACTCTCTGTCCACCCCTTGGTCCCAGTCACAAGGTGTGAACCCCCCCACGTGAATGTGCAGCCCAGCACAGGGCCAGGCAGTAACTCTAGAGCTGCACAAGGAAGTGCCACCAATACCTAGTGACCTCAGGTCCCTGCAGCATCTCTGCCAAGGTGCCTTTAGCTGCAGGGATAACAAACCCACCTGAGCTCTGCTGTGGTGCAGCAAAGGGCTTCACTCAGGGACATGCTGAGCTCGGGCAGCATCACTGAGTTCATTAGGAAATGCAGGGTTTTCCTGAATAGAAAATTGCAGGGGCTGCCTGGGAATGTCTGTAGGGTGCTTAATTTTAGCTTTGTTCCTGGGTGAGCCTGGGGAACCAGGCAGGATGGCATCCTGGGAAGGAAGGAAAGGTGGGCTGATGCTGTGGGTACTTCTGTGGACCTGATGCTGCTATTTTATCTTCATCTGCAGTTTGTGTTACACAGCAGCCAGCAAACTAGGGCAGCTGAGGTGCAGGCAGACCCTCTCAGCTATGAGAGCAATTTCCTCCAGTGCAGAACTGATGCTGGCAGCTGGGAGGGGTGACTGTGCTGGTTGAGCAGCCGGCCCTGCCTTGCAATGGGGTCCTGCTCCTGGCTCAGTTCCCTTGAGGCTTCTCCCACTCCTCACAGCCACTATGGGCCCCTCAGGGCTGCTGCTGTCAGCTGCAATCAGCACAGGGCGAGCTCCCTCCCTGCTGCCTCAGCCCCAGCACTGCAGTGTAGGCATGGGTTCCTAAACAGCTCTGCTGCAGGGGTGGCAAATTTTGGCAGAGGGCAAGGCAGAAAGCTGGAGGGAGCTCTTATGTTGGGGCCGTATTGACAGGGATAAAATTTTTCCAAGCAGTCAAAAACCTTATACAGGAATTCTACAGTTCTATCTCATCTCTAGTGCAAGCTGTGCACAGCAATGCCATAGCTTTACAACCATATAATCCAGCAGTCTTTTCTAAAAAGACAGACTGGAGTTATTAAAAAAAAAAAATCTTAGAAGTTAATTTCTTTTGAAGCCAACTAACTGAGCACTTGCAAACCTAACTTTATAAAAAGAGCTGTATGCTTAACCATGGGCCATCTGACCCCACAAAGCTTTTAAATGAACTGGAAATGATTTCTCTTCAATGTCTTGACCTCAGGGCTCAAAGGGGATCTGGCAGCAGCTGCATTCAAAAGCCCAAGTGGGAAACATTTAATTTCCCGAGATGTTACTCCCATGGTATTAATGAAGAGGAATTGCTTCAGATATTGCAAGTTGAGTTTTTTGAATTGTGAAGTTTTGCCAAAGTAGGGGTGAAATCAAACAAAGAAGTAAATAAATATGTCTCTCTCTCCTTTATCATGCACAAGTTGGAGGGTAGTATGGACAAAAATAAAGGTCCTGTAGAAAAAAGCTGATACGAAAGCCTAGTTGAGAAGGTCCTTTAGTTTTATCACAGAATCTCTTGTCCAAACACTAAAGGTCTGTGTAAGGCCCGGCTGTGTTTGCTGTGTACAGGAGCCCTCTGTTTGCAGGGGGAGAGGGTCTAACCTGCATGGCCTAGAGTGGGAACACACCCATTGCTGCAGTCCACAGCCGGAGACACTCCCTGCCTCCTGTGCAAATACATCAGCTCTTGGGTTCATCTGTGACCTCTTGAGATATTCTGTCTTTACCACTTGTGATTTGGCCATACCTATCCTAGGAGGAAACCATGAGTTTTTCCCATTGTGAATTAAATTAATGGAAAAATAATCTAGGGAAAATTGTCTTTGGCTGATTACCTTTAGTTATCCTACTAGCCATGTTGGCGGTTCAGCACTACTGAAAGAATGATCAGTAATCTAATTAATATGCTTAGTGTACTAGACTAGAATCTGAAGACATATTCAGCTTGCCACAGCATGCGCTTTTAAATTTTTTACTCGGCAGTAACATTACAACAGCCAGACTTTCAGCCCTGCAAACTGTGGATAATGAATTTCTTTCATCCCAAACAATTTACTCCCCGGTGTATTAAAACACTTAACCAGATCAGTTGTATTTGTACCAATGCATGCTCTTACATGCAGAGCAATGGAAAAAATGAGCAGTGTGCAGTAATGATTATTTTCTTGGTAAATGTCTTTTTCCCCTTAAAATTATAGGAAAAAGTCACATATTCTTAGTCACAAGTGAGCACTGTTTACACAACCAACATGAATAATGATAACAAGTATATTCCCTGCTGCCCTCACTCTCTTTGGATGCTGTCCAGCATTGACTGAAGTCAGGGAGAGCTCTCTGTTGACTTCTCTGGAGCAAGATGGGATTTGCTGCCTGCAGTTGGCATTCCCCTCAAACAAGCATAGCTCTCAAAATGCAGTGCAGATGGAAAAGTCCCATGGAGATGGCAGAGCTCATCGTACTCAAGGTTAGTAGGCTCACCCTCTGGGCCCCAAAACAGGATCAAAGTCAGGAGGGAGGAGGAAAAAAAGAGTTTTAAAATAAAAGTTTGCATGCTTTTTTCCCTGCCATTCTAGTTTCTGAGGCATTTAGCTATATTTGGTTGTATTTTTAGGCTCCGTTCCAAGAGCAGATTGAAGAACCAAAAACTTTGTGAAATGAAAGTTAGGATTTCCGCATGATCACTTCACTTCAAAAGCTTATGTTCAGAAAGAAATCCCCCGCCCTGCCACACTTGTTAAAATACAAATGTTTTGTACAAATGCAATTTTAAGCTAGCCACATGAATCTGGTTTCAAAAATAAAATTCTCTACTTTTAAAATTTGATACAACAGCACAGAAATGATGTTGTAAGGAGCCCATCCTTTCATCTTGAGTGTTTTGGGGTTGAGTTCCATGTTCTTTTGCAAACACGCATGGGATTAGGACTCAGTCACAATGCACATATACAATTTTTCAAAGCAACTCCAGAAATACAGTTAATCATTCCAGCAGAATGGAATTTAGGGACAAGCCTTCTGCCCTTAAGAGAAATGAAAAGGAGCAGGGTTTGGCCTGTGAGGGTAGAATTCATCCTGGGTGAGGGGTGATGTGGACTTGAAATAGGCCCGGGTCGTCAACCTTTGACTGGAGCGGCAGCTTAGCCTGAGCAAATAAGAGCTCACATGAACTTTTCATTTGTGCATCCATAAGGGAAGAGATTTGGCTTTGACTGCCAGCCTCTTCAGTCCTTTGGGCTCTCTGGGGTGGTTCCTCTTGATTTCAAAGTGTGTCAGCTGGGGCTTTTTCATGCCGTTGTAAAAACAATTTGTGTTGATGAGAGTCACTCCCCACGAGGTGACCCCTGGAAAACCTGCTCAGTCAATGGCAAGAGTTTTTATTCCATTTTGGCTGAAGAGAGGTTAAATTGCTAGACTATTTCCCATCATCAGCGTCCTTGTTGTGGAAACACAGCGGTCAATTTTTACTGTGGTTCGGCAGGGCTGTCCTCAGCACTGCGTATTTCCTGCTTGGCATTCACCTTCCTAGCTTTTAAAGTTCATTATTGGCAATCTGCTGTGAAAGAGAATATTGAGCCTGTATATGTTGACCACCCAGGTCTATACATTCCTATTGTCAGATCTATATACTTCTGCTGTAATAAAAGCACTGGAGAGCAGAGCACATGATAAAGTACTCCTAAGGAGACCACTGAATCTTAAACTTTGCCTTACACCCTGTTTAGCACTATTTCTTCTGAAGCTGTGCAAATATCTGTGCAGATGTATATTTTCAGCACATGCCACTGCAAAATAAATTATTCAGGATTGTTAGATTACTTATAAATGACATCAATCAATTAACACCACAGCCGGCAGTCTTTGGGGCTTTTGTCACAGGCCAGGATGGTACAGCTCTCAACTCCACATTTCCCAGTCTGAAGGATTATGGTAATGACAGCTTATTTTTATTGAATTTTTAATTGATGAGTTGTATCTCTGGACTCACTGTGCTAACATTAAGTCTAGGGAGAATTAATCTCTTGAAGGAGAACATGATACAAGCAGAGCTGCCCTGCTGCAAACAAAAACCTCATTTACACGTGGCAGCAAGCAACCAAGTGAGTTTGCTGCTGTCAGTTGTCAGAGTCTTTCACAATCCTTTGCAATGAAGATTTGTGCCTTTTCCTTACACGGGGCTGCACAAGCCTTTGAGGAGACCACACACTGACATGCGCTTCAGTGCTGCCCTGTAACAAGGTAAAAAAAGCAGGGTGGTGCCAGGTCATGTGAAACAAAGCGAGCAGCAGCCTCTATTGATCCCTGCGCCGAAGATGCCACGTTTCTTTTTGCAGGCTGGAAAAACCCCAGATCCCCTTCTTCTGCATCACTAGCATTTCCAGTGTTTCTGCTGGTGCTACCAGCAAGGCCACTGGATAGCAAGGTCTGCAACCCTCTGACACAGAAACAAACCCTAATGCTGGCTACAAAGCCATGGAACAAATAAACCAAAACACCCAGCTCCTGGGCAGATGGGGCTGGTGCGTGCTCAAGGTGTGGGTAAAGGGTGACTAATGCAGAGAGCTGCACCTAAACACTGGCAAGGAATAACACAGACAATCACTGTTTTCCATGTTGCTTTAAGGAGTAGCAAAGCTTCACAATGATGGATAAATACTATTATCATACATTAAACATGTGTGGTTTAAGGACAGAGAGTAGTCCAATACCAAGTTTTTCAATACAGGTTGAACATATAATTGAACTGTTTGTTTTATATTAAAATAAATTCCTAGCCCCACAAACTAAAATCAGGCTGTTCAAAGTCCAGCTGATTTAACTTCATAAAGTCACTAAGAATAGTTAAAAAAATATACATTGTATGCTGACATGGATTGATTCATTAAGGGTGATGGTAGAGCCTAAATTGGAAGGTGCAGTGAAGAAGATGATGAATTTTAATGTGGCCAGTTGCTACTGTGCAGCAGATATGAAACTGGAAATCAATGCTAGCTATTAAATACAAATGGATGCTTTACATCTGAAGCAGTCTTCCATTCCCAGTCTTTCAGTGCTCCAGGGGGATGCTGGAATGAAAGAAGGGAGCCCAGCCTTGCAAGGGTCTGCCAGTGCTGCTGCCTGTACTTTCTATTAATAGCTAGGGTACATCTCACCCTCTGTGAAATGGATCCACATCAAATGCTCCCAACTGCCCCCATGCTAGATGGTGGTGGCTCTACTGGGTCTAAATCTGTCTCTCTGTCTGGAACCTGCATGACTGCATCTGAACAGAAGCTCATACATATCTCTAGATCTCATGGTCAGAAGGAAAATCTGTGAAGGACGAGTGCATGATGCAATGATGCCAAAGCCCACTTGCACCCCGAAGACTAGCCTAAGGCAAATTAGAGTGCAAACTCTAAAAGTCAAGAGTAACTGCACTGCTGCTGGAAGGTGTTGCTGGAGGAGTATGACATCTCAGGCCACAGTACCCTGGCCCAGGAAAATGCTGTTGGATGTCCCCATAGGCGGTAGCATGGTGCCAGAAGTGCGTGGTAGGTAAGTCTCTGCCTGCCAGAGAAGAAAACTCCCCTGTCAGTGCAGCTCTTTGTAGCAGTGGAGATGCTGCATGTCCTTGGGGGAGCAGAGAAAGCCTCAGGGAACTCTGTGTTGTATTTTGCCTAGGACATCAATTTGCTGTAATCTAGCTGTGTTCCCATATAATGCAGAGACAAGGTGTTTTAGCTTCCTGTTGCCTTGCTTTCTACCATCCCTCTTTCAACACACACATGGACAATTTAAATAACTTGACTGTTTTGCTTTGTTATAAAATATTAAATGGAAAGACAGACACTAAAGTGTCTTCTCCCCCTATAGCAAAGCAATGAAGAAATAAGCATGCCAATCTCATTTAAATATTTGCTGGCTCTGTTGATACTGGAACATTGAGCTAAGTTCCTAATTAAATGAGAAAACAACAAACACAGCTAGTAAACTATTGGTTTTCAAACAGTGTCTAACAAGATGAGCACAAGATAAGTATTTTAAATGTTCACCCTCTAGATCTCTCAAGCCTAATCAGTGATGTTTAACACGTCCTTTATGAAAATACTGTTTCTTTCTTCTGTGTAGGAGCAGGAGAAGGGAGAGGAGTTGTTCCTAGGATGTGGATGATAGATTGCACCTGTGCACTGGAAACAAGCACAGATCCTCCTGTGTGAGCATGATAGTGGTATTGGTGTAATGAGCTCTTCTTGGGTAAGTTAACACAACAAATGGATCTAATCTCCAGTGAAGGGTCTGGGTGACATGTTCACCCAACACACAAAAGTCAGGGAGGTAAGAACAGGATTATGGGATCTTCCAGCCCAGAGCCTGGCTTTTAGCATCAGCCAGCATGGCCTTTTGCATTAAGTCCACAGACAAGCCCCAGTCAACACAACTGGTTCACAGAGCTCAGACACCAGCTCTAGTAAGGAGGGACAGAAATGCACCAGCTGCACTACCTTATTTTTTTCTCTGTGTCAAAACTTGTCTGACTCCTGAGAAGCATCTCCTATTATGTACTATAATTTTACTACTATAATTTTACCTAACATGTCATCCTTGACCTGCACTGGCACAGCCTATCTATCTCTCCCTGCGTATAGCTAATGTGCAAAAATTTAGCTGGTAAAGTTGAAATATTAGTGACTTGCAGCCATTTTGGATGATATTTTTATACTACTCGAGGCAGATTTCAGTTTGATGTTCATTGGAGCTGGTGATCAAAAAGCAGGGGAGGGCAGAAGAGTTGCTAAAGCATCTCCAGAAACCATCTATTTTGTGTATGTCTGAGATTTTTTTTTTGTTTTAATTGATATTTGACATTTCAGCCAAGCCTGAAACCTCCAGGATTTAATTGCAATAAAATCAATGATACACCAGGAGTAATGAGGTGTACCTGAATTATCCTGAAATAGATATAATTGCTGTGTAACTCACCCAGGAGGTCCCAGTTTCCCCAGCCACAGTCAGTATCTCACTGTTTTCCAAGTGAAAAGATGTCAGGAGCCAGTGGGGTAGAGCATAATCAGTCAGGGTGCTCTTGCGTGTTTGTCTTTCGAATGTCATGTAGCAAACAGCATTGGAGAAGAGGAAAGGGTGCTGGAAGAAGATGATGGTTAGCTGGCACCCTGAGGGTGCTTCACACAGACGACTGTGGAAATGTGATGCCAGAGTGGAGCATGCACTGGTGCAGAGGATTTTGTTCAGCTGGGAGGTCTATGTAGATATTAATGGTGTTCTCATTAGGACTGAGTTTTGACTTTCTCTGCAGTATAGAAAAATCCCTGCTACAGGCCAAGATGAAATGCTTCATAAATTATCAGCTGTCACCTATTGGAGTCACAGCTCTGAGCCATGGCAGTTCATGGAGATGAGGGACAATAAGGTACCCGGCCTGGGGAGATATAAAAGCTACTGCAATTAGGGAGTCTGTCCTCCTAAGGGATGCTGTGGTACATATGTCTCTGCTCAAGAATTCTTGCTGCCACATCTTTGCTTCCTTTCTTTCTCCTGAAGATAAACATTCCTAAGATGTGGTGAACCCAAGCTGGATGTCTTCTGCTGCCTGAGGATGCTTGATTCCACACATTCTCTGCTGTGTGAGACCAGCAACACACCAGGTTTCAACTTATTTTACTGCACTACCTCTTCTGTTGCAGAGGTTTCCTTACACACAGAGTAACTCTGCTTTAATTAAGGGCATTCAGCTGGGAAGGCAGGATATGCAGCCCGAAGGTGTGATTTGGTCTGGGTCTTCCTACTGCTGCAGCCACTGAGCTACAAAGGCAGACTCCAGGGCCCCTCAGAGATGTGTTAGATTGTCAATGAAACCTACTTGGCTTTTGAAAGACAAATAATTTGATAATTTAGGCCTTTTAAAATTTTTGGAAGCTCAGGGAGATGCAATGGGGATACACAGTCATCTGGACTTCTACTAAAAATAATTCAAGATAAATTTGCCTAATGAGTTCAGTGTGTATGTGTCTTAATAGCCTTCCCCTGGTAGTTTTATACTGGCTCCTATCATACAGCAACGCTTCTTTCAACCCATGTAAATAATACACAGGGCACAATTCAAGTTCCTACAGATAGCAACTTGCATTTAGTCACAAACAGAAATAAGTGCAGCAGCAATTGCATAGATCCATTCAGGCAATCAAAAGCTGAGCCAAATTCTGCACCTTTTGCTCACAAAAATAATCTCTGCTGATTTCCTAATGTTGCTGTGATAAACTGGGCTAGATTTTATGAAAGAACTTTATGTTGCAACATATTTCATATTTGGTCCCAATGCCAAAGGCACTTTTAAAACCTTCCATATGTCTTGCTAAAGCACAGTGGATGGGTTTCCTACACTAATAGAGAACATAACCAATCAACTAGTATAAAGGCTCTCCCTCCATAATCACCTTAGTCATGCATCATCTAACTGAAGTGCTACAATTGCAAGACTTTTAAAATAGCCTATTATTTGTCAACAAGCTGAAGATTTTAATGCAAGTACCCTGTATCCATCAGCATAGCTTAGATGAGCAGTTTGGATAAAAATTTTAGGTGTAAATTTAAATATGCTATATGCCTCTGCATGGTGAGCTGGGCCCACTCTTTGAACTTTATTTAGTCTGGCCATTCCTATGTTGCTCAAAGAAGCAGAGCAAAGTGTGTTACATGAGGCCACATGCAATGTTCACTCCTTGCAGTGGCCATCTCAATTCACAAGTGTCACTGGGCACCATCACACAACAGCCTCCACACAACAACTTACAGCTAATTTAAACCTGAGCTTATACTGTGCTCATGTTTGCAAGCTGCACTTGCAAAAATGTGTGAAGGAAATTATTTTCAGGTAGACTTTCTTGAATATCAGTGTCCAAGGTGACAAGGATACCCACAACAGCATAAATCTTTTTCTGCCTTGAGATCGAAGTGATTAGGCTGTGATACATTTTCTTTCTTCTCACAGGACCATTCATTTTTTTCACTCTGTTTTCTGTTTCTATGATGATGCCCCACTTCCTTATCAGGAAGCTTGTAGGGGTAACGTGTGAGGGACAGATATTTTCTGTCTGATCCTTTGCAATATCATGGCTTCTTCCAAAGTATTTTTATCTGGACAAAGCACTATACTCAGTTTACTAGCAGAAAAGGGTTTTCAGTATGAAAGTGTGAAGCAGGAGTAGTGTATGATTATCTCCTTCACTTTAGTCTTAATCTACATCTTCAAGGTTTGATCTTGTGCACATGAAGATCGTGCTGTTGACTTCTGTGGGATCAAGTACTAGAAACACACAGAGGGAATAATATAAGAAAGTGCTTTTTAGCCAGTCTGCATGGAAGGAATTTAGAGATACCAGGTGCAAGTTCAGGGAGAATAAAGATGCAGATGTTGCGCTTTCTCCATTTAGAAACAGGAATCCAAAAATCAATATTCTTTATACATAGTCCTGAAATATGCTGCCTAAGGTGACTTGGACACTACAGTGATGTGTGTCCTCGAAATGAGATCAATACAAACATCTGCTCCAAAGCCCTACCTTAGTCATAACAAGTATAACTATTGACTCCTCAGGACATGGGCAGCTCCTGCAGAAAGTAAGCACAGGTATGGTCTCCAAACAAGTGTGTTTTTCGGGGATAACACTTCAGGTACAGTTTCTCTGCTAATTTACTCATTGTATGAATTCCAGCAGAGATCAGACATGATTTGGAGATGTTCTGCAAAAAGTAGAAAAAATATACTCAATGCAGCAAATTTTGATGATAAATATATGCTGTATTATTTCATTCAAATGTATATACTTGTTCTTTTTCTCCTCAAAATCTAAATTAATTATGCAGGCATATGTAATAAATATACCAAATTAGTAGGGTATCTTAACTAGTATCTCTTGTTTTTTAATATGACCTTATAAAATTTTCAAATTGAAAAATTATGGGAAGCAGTGAGGCAGAATTTTCAGATCAACTGCTGTAAGGGCAATGGAAAATTTCTCAAAAAAATTTCCATTTTCAAAGGAATTCCTTCTATCTTGAAGTGAATATTGTTCCAGAACATTTGCCATTTTGTGACACTCTTATTCATATTCTTCCAATCACCAGCTTTCCTAGGAAACCCATGCTTAACATCCAAGGCTAGATTTGTGTACCTCTGGAAATCTTGGAGACTGAGCCTGTAGGAGGACACACACAGGTAAAACCTTTCTGGCCTCTTGTGTTTCAGGTGAGGTGAACTAATACAGATATTCTCATCTTTCTATGCCAATGAAAGAAAAGCTTGCCAGAAATTCACATACTTGACACAATCGTCAGAGAGAAATAGAAGAGGAATTTCATAACACACCCCCAGTCCCAACTGGGAGCACACAGACCCCAATTATTTCTATAGTACTGCATTGACAGTCCCACAACGGCAAACTCCAGGCCTCAGTAGGCGATGTCTGTTTAAGGGAGACCATTTGGTTATAAAATATATTTTTAGATTTTTTTTTTTTTGAGGAGCACTATTTAAATGAGGCATGATGCCACCTAATACACCCAATACACCAGCAAGATGGTGTAGTTTGAAAGGAGTATCTGTTACTTTAAAGTCACTTTGCTCTCGGAACTAAGGCAAATTGCATTAGTTTTTCTAAAATGGTTGCCCTTAATGAGCCTTCATGGAATCTATTTCTGAGAGGGGCAGATTTGAGTGCAGCACTATTATTCCTAACAAATTAGTCATATTGCATCACCAACACAAAACAATGAAACTAAAAAGCCAGGGCCATAATTTGCTCTCACGCATACTGGCGTAACTCCACTGGGTCTGATTTTTGGGCACACCCGTGCTGAGCAGAGATGTCTCAGAAAAGCCAGTTATAGCCCAAAGGCTGCTCTGTTCTCCTGAGGAGTGAGTGTCCCACTGGACTGGATGACAGATGGGATGGGAGCACCACAGGCTTGGCCATCTCCCTCCCCGCCTTTCCTCTTCTGATGCACCAAGGGGTACGTGGCAGCTTGGTGCTGGACAGGAGCTCCCCAGAGAGAGGGCAGTCAGGTCAGGAGACTGGCTGTTTCCCACCTTCCTTTGTCCTGTGGGGCTGATGCAAAGCATTCAAATATTGAATCAGGCGGAATCACTCCCCTTTCCTGTCATAGAACAATTGCAGAAGCCCATAATTTCTTATGCTTGTTGAAAAGTAAGAAAGAAATCAGTATATTGTGGTAGAGTTTGGAGACAGATGCCTTTCTTCTCTGTTCAAATATTACAGTGGTCTGTGTCCTGATTGACCTTTGCTGTTAAAGTTAGAATACATTTTAAAATTAAGATGGGCTGGAACAAATTTCCATTCTTGGTCCTGGATTGAGCACGTTGATTCACACTGTGCTCTCAGTGAGGTTTCCACCAAAACATTTGACAAAGTGTGGAGCTACTTCAGATTTCCATGCAGAGAATTAAGATCAAGATCTACCCTTGACATTTGAGCCTTTCTCCAGTATAGATCAGGAGTTTTAACACTAATCCATGTTTAAGACTAAAATCTCAATTTATTTTTACTATCAAAAACCCCTTTCCTGTGCTCTTTTTAGTAACTCTGCAACTTTATGCTTGTGAATATACTGTAGAGAGAAAAAGTGAAACTAGTAACTAAAATAGCAGGAACATGATCTACTAAGCATCATCGTCTGAGCAGTTCCTTCCCCTTCCCCCACATGCCAGTTCTCAAGTATTGAATCACATTGTGAAGGCTGCCTTACAAAGGAGCACCTGAGGAAAGCAGCTGTAGTACACTAGGGCCACTTACATCCCTACGTGTGTACTTGTAACCGTGACGGATGAGGGTGAGAAAGCTACATGGGCAGGGGAGTCATTGGAAGTAATCACAAAACAGACTTGCATAAGTGAAATGATGCATACAAGTAGTCTTTGGAGATTAAAGATATTTGGGTTGGGAGAGGAGCTTTAATTGGAACTGACCTTGTAAAACATGCTGCCTTATGTTCAGGCTTATAATCATGGGTGGGCCAGCTGATCTACTTAAAAATGCCTGGTTCACATTAACCACCCAGGTTTTTGAGACAGTTTTCGGATGCTTGGTGGTATTGCAGAGAACAAATTACCATGTTAGAATACTGATCCAGCGCACTCGCAGTTAATGGAAATGAGTACAGTTTGGTGTAGCACCTTAAACAGCACTATCATGCAACGTTTTGACCTAAGAAAACACTTTCCTTCAGGAATATAAAATATTAATGATCCTACTGCTTCTTCTAGGACAGCAGATTTCCAGTTGCTGATCTCTAGATAGAATTTTAGCTGTAACAGACAAAAGATCTAATAAGCCCAGCGATTGTCTTAGGAAGATTTGGTCAAAATGTGTTCCTTTCATTGTAACACAGATCCAAATGTAATAGGACCAACACTAACAAATGTGCCGTTTCGCTCAGGAAAGCTGAGCAGAAAAGAAATGCTGTATCTTTGTGCACTCTGGGTTGGGGCATGCGAAGGGTGGGGCTGGAAAGGGAAAAGCAGATTTTTATGAGGAAGTCCAGGGCTGCACTTTCCAGGGTCTGGATGCAACGAGTGCCTCTCTTTTTCTTTTGATCTCAAAAATAGCACACACCAATTGTTTGTGAAACAGTGCAAATTCCCACCCCTCTTTAGAAAGGAAGAGTGTGAATATTGGATGTTTTGAATTTGCACAGTTTTGACTGCGCATTCCTAATGTGAACTGGCAGGTGTTTTTTTTTT
>VXBC01006537.1:1100053-1183790 GCA_013399945.1 Ploceus nigricollis
TTTTTTTAAATTTAATTTTCTTTATTTTTCAAATACTGAGTCCCAGTAATTCACCCTGCAGGTACTGTTTCAAGGTCTACTCCCCGGGCTGCTTCCTGCATCAGCTGTGCCCCTGTCACTGCCATGGGACCAGGGGAGCTGGGTGTCTCACAAAGACTGGGTGCTTCCAACGGGAAATAGGGTGAGACCAAGCTCTGCTCCACAGACAGGGGAATAGGATGGTGAAAAAACTCTGCTTGAGCTGAAATCCTGCTACAAGCAAAGGCCCTTGAGCAAGCTCCTGCCCTGTGCAAGCTTCAAGCTTCAGGGTTTCTAAGTGCCACAATAAATCTGTTGCTAAATGGCATATAATTGACAACTGCATGTAAATTGTAGTACTTCTCAGGCAAGGGACTTGCAATGTGAGAACACACAAAATGCCTTAGAAATGTTTGACAATTGATGACTGAAGCTTGTACTAATGAAAACTCAGGTTTTAGCAAATTGTAGGTTTTTCTCAGAAATAGTTTATTTCCTCTGTGCTATATAGAAAAGCATATTTCACCCCTTTCTTACCTCATTGGCCAAAATTGAGAAATTTGTTTTCTGCCAAAAAATCAAGTTTCCTGTAAGGAACTCTTTTTTACCCCGGTAGTTTCTGACTGGCTTGATGTGCATAACCTCCTGACTGTAATGTTTGGGTGTAGTATCACACTTCCAGGAAACCAAACCAAATTCACATTTGACACAAATGACTCACGAACTTAGCATAATATATTAAAGTATGCTGTCTGTGTAAGAAATGGGAATTGTTAAGCCTATTTTTAAAGGAACAGTCTCTGATCTTTTTTCTTCCGGCAGCCTCAGACTTCCTTAAAATCTTTTGACATGCCTCAGTTTTTTTTGCAGTCTTCTGTTGCTAACCTCTGTGCAGCCTTTCAAGTGGATGCTGTCCAGAAATCCTATTACAATAAATTTACTGTATTAAAAAAATCTGAGGAGGAAATAAGATATGGTCATATTATTAAGTCTGACTGTTCACCACTGCCAGCTTTTCATCCAGCCCTTTGTTTATTGTCATCTTATCCTGCACTTAATCTCATTTAAAGCATAGGTGCTTTAGTGCAAGGACCTTCAATTTTCTTTATTTTGAGTGCCTTCTGCATATATGATACCACATTTAAAGCAGATATTCTCTCCCTTTAAAGTGCCTTCTACATCTATAATGTAGAAATAAATTGTTACAGAAGCTTAATCAAGACTTGCAAACCCAACCAAAATGTATTTCTGTGGCTCTTAGTCTCCTTTGTCATAAATAGCAAGGCCAGATTTTCTGTACTTTAGGAGAGATCAATTACCATATTTACCTAGAAATTCTGCTTAAAGGAATGGATTAGATACTGGCAAATCTGAATAAGAAATCAGCAGTATACCAGAGTGCATATGCCTAAAGAAATCTTGAGGATCACTTGTTTTAACTGGAATTATCTTGGGATCTCTAATACCTACTTGTAGAGCAATAATTTGGAGTCTTCCAGGTTGACAGTCTGTCAGAGGACAGCATGAGAGCAGCTCTCCCCAGAGCTGCAGTGCAGGGTCAGTGCTGACCTGGGGGCAAAGCGCTGCTGAGATACTTCACTTTAAACCTTGGGGCCTTAACACAAGGTGGTACTGAGTGAGCTGTGTGGCCACAGCCAAAGGGAATGGGACCACGATGGCAGCCAGCTGACCTTATTTTTATGATGTGGTCCTAGCTGTCCACATCACTGCAGCTCCAAGTGGGAGAAAAAAAATTGTGCTTTAAATACCTTAAATGCTGCAGAAATAGAGAAAAATCCCTTATTTATTAGCAATGGATTTTCATTTTGCTTGGGGGGAGGAGGCAACACTGAGGTTCTGATATTCCAAACACATCCTCCTTCTCCCATTATTCAGAAGACTGTTGTGCAAACCAGAATGAAATGGGCTCTCCAGACGAGTCCTGTGCTGATGGCTAGCGTGGTGGTGGGGCTGTGGTAGTCTTTCCACTTACTGGATGGCCGCTGTTCAGCAAAGCACTAAGTGTTTAGCATTTTTGAGACGTTTTCTGCTGCATCAGGTTCCTGCCACCTAGTGGTGACAGTGTTGAGTCTCTTCGGCAACGCAGACAGTGGTTTTCACATCTTTTCAGGATAACAAAAAAAACAAACAAACAAAAGATCAGAGTATACGTTCTAAAGCACTACATCCTAGGTTATTAATCAGTACACTGGATCCTCTGGTAAGTTTTTGTCTTTCATCCCCAAACCACACACAAGCCCTTAGAAGACTGCAGATGATACCCTTGACTTCAATGAAGGAAAATGCCAAAGGCATGAGTTAACATCTGTAAATTTGCCTGCCCACTCCAGCTGGCTCTGCTTGAGTCTTGAAGCCAGAGGAAATGCAGTAATAAAACACAAGAATAGAGGAGCTCTTCAATCCAGCAGTTCTCACCCATTGCCATTCCTTCATCTGCCCAAGTCATCATACAGTTGTCAACAGTCCATGCATTGCCTAGAAGCCCTGGAAGGTATATCTGAAAAAATAAGTGTTTCTAAGTAGCTTTATTTAACTAATCTTGTCTTTCACTTTGATTTATGATTATTGTCTTAACATAGAATAGATAGATGTAACAATCAGTTGTCAGCAAACCTGCAGTAAATTTTAAATTAAAATTCTTTTCAATTAAAATTCGTCTTTGTTAAATGACATTTTAAGCCTCGCTTAAGCAAAGTACTTTTGAAGATTTGTCATCTTTTTGGTTAGACAATTTAATTCAGGGAAAATAAAAAAATACAGGATCTATCCACATTGCAGTGTTGGAGTTGTACCAGGAATGAATCTGGAGCAGCAGATTTATTGACCAAAACACAACAGAAATAACTGTTGACTTCAATCTTTCTGCACTGGTTCAGCCACAGAACAGACTGCAGTGGAAATTTTCTAGTATTGTGCATTCATGTATGGTTTAATGGATTCAGGCCAATACTGAAAAGAAAGTCACCATTCAAGCCTTCAGAGAAACTGTCATGCCATAAAATCTGCATTCTTCCCACCCAGAGATCAAAGATTCGACCTGCCCTGGCGAGGAGGTAGGAAGAAATCTGAAATCCTGAATTGTTTTACTTCCCAGGAGCATGGAAAAATGTGGTGCTTCTGCCACTGTTTTCTGGAAACTGTTAGATTAGCTCTAAAATAATAGCAGGATCACCTATGAGTTCTTCTGATAAGAAATGTTGATTAAAGCTCTTGATAATATGTAACCTTTACTCTGGAACCTTAGTAGATGATCGTGCTGTCTGCGTGATTTGTGGGCCCTGGTCTTGTTTTCGGCCATGCATCCTTCTTCCAATAAGCTTTTCTGCCATTGGGATTACCCAAAGTGCCCAGGAAGAAAAGAAGACTTCTGAGTGTACCACAAATGACAGTATGCCAATAAAGGCTTTTAGGGATTTAATCGGTGCTCCTTAAATAATCCAATTCAAAACACAATGAGAACTATGTCTGAGAGATGAGCCATGCATCTCAAGGAATGTAAGAAATTAATTAGAAAAGCGTCATTTGTTGAAGATTAAATATTTTATAGACAGAAAAAATGTGATAAATATGGCTTCTTGAAGCTTTCTTAGTACAATGCTTTCGGTATTCAGTGAGCACCAGAGGTGGAGCAGATGCAGATGTAAATTAGGAGGAAAATCACCTGTAAGAGCTGCTACATTAGAATTATATTTCAAAGTTGAAGTCAGGATAGATGCAGCATGTTATGACAGAAACCAGTGTAACATCTTCTTTAACATCAAATTGTTTATTTGAGGATGACTATATCTGGGAAAGAGCAGAGGAGAAAAAATTCAAACATTAAATCTCAAATAATTTTTCTAAGTCTGAAAAAGCAACAGCTTCACAGAGGCTGCCAGCATGACCCACACGTAAAGGAGAGACTGAAAAATGGAGAAAACCCCCCAAAATACCATTCTATAACCTAAGAAAAACATATCAGCTGTGATAATGCAGTCAAGCTGGATTGACTTCCTGGATCCTGTTGGCAGTGTTCAATTAACATGCCAAATGATTCTCAGACTTCTTCCTGGTATTATTTTTACAAAGTTTAATTTCTGGTAAGACCAGAGCAGACTAAAACTCTCCTGGCTTTGGTTTTGCTTTTTTTCAACCATTGAAATATTTGTAAAATATTTGTAAAATATTCGTAAAATATTTGTAAAATTTTATACTTTTCAATTGGAAAATTTATATTTGTTTGCCATCAGGTGATTGCATATGGAATATTTAACGTCCAGATATTTTCCACCAGAGAAAATACTCTGTGGGTAGCTAATGCCACACTGGAGGCATGCCTTAGACCCTTTTCTCCAAATATAAGGTGGGTTATAGTTTTCTGCTTGCCTTAGTGGCCCCAGAAGTTCTGCAAATGAGTGTTAATTAGTCACAAGCAGCCTGTCTTTACCATGCTGCTACACTGGACACTGTATAGTCAGAGAGATATTTACCCATTAAAAAAAAAGTTAAAAACTAGGACCACTGGGATATTCTGAAAATGTTAACTCTACTTTTTTGTATATGCAAATCCAAACCCAGATGGAAACTTGCAGAATAAGTTAGCCAAAAGAAAGAGGTTTTTCCTACACATTTCTATTTTTTAAATGGATATTTGCAAACCTACCTACTACTAACATGGCTTCTCTCCTGCAGCTTTACATCCTGGTACGGATGAAGGACTGTCTGCTGAGAGAATTTCAACTTGGCTATGATGGTAGAACTGGTGGAACACCTGCCTGAAGTGACTTTTAAAAACAATTAAGTACCATGGTTCTCGGTTTTAATTCACTATGACATTGCTCTTTAGGTTAATGCTTTCAGCATCCTTCTGTTCAGAACAAGACAATTTTTTTCCTTCTCTTGAGGTCATCAGGAATGTTGGTCCTTACATCAACAGAACTTTCAGTATATGACAGTTACAACTTTATCTCTTCACCTGATATTGGCATTGAGGGATAGATTCTGACAGCTCGTTGCAACGGATGATGGTGACACCCAGCACATCTGCAGGTGGAGATTTTTATCACAAAACCTTTTGCTGCCATTCCAGATTAAAAAGCAACAAAGTCTATTCAGATTTTGCCAGAACTGACAACTGATGGTTCTCATGAATGACATCAAACCACGACTCACATGGCCAGACTCAAGCCACTGACTAGAAAACAAAAGATTATAAGACATACTCCTTTTCAGAACTCTTAGCTGAGATGAGCAGCCAATGGCCCTCATCTCATAGATTTGGTCTGTGGAAAGAAAAGGGATACCTTCAGCAGACTGTACCTCTGAGTTTGCTCCATTGATTTCAGTGGGAGCCACTTAGGAGAAGAAAGTTTCAGAATTTTCTTCCCAGGTACTGTCACAGAAAGAAAAACCCTAATGAAATTATCTTTGGAAATGTGCCATACCAAGTCAGGTATTTTGAAATGAATTCAAAGTATCATATTTAATTGCAGACATTTTCTGAAAGCTATTAAGTACACAAAGCTCTGATTTATCTGAAGTTGAGAAGGCATCCAAGACTAGATTGATTGAAACTTAAATTTTGGGTATAGAGACTGAGCAGCTGCGATAAGAACAAGATTGCTGGCTGGGCAGCATTTTCCTTTTCAAGCGGTATTGGAAACTTTAGATTTTGACACAGATTGAAAGAAAATACTAGAAACCATCTTATTTGTACAGACCAGCTGTAAAAACGTTGCCCATTTTATAAAGGTCCTGAGAAGATCCCACCACCGGGAAGTCTGGCTGCCAGGGCTTGGGAATGATGCAGGCAGTGCAGCCAAGGCAGATGTCCCCAAGTGGTGCCATGGGGAGGCTACAGCTGGGACCCAGCCCTGTCCTGGGGAGCTGCTGCCAGACCAGTCTTTACCCGACAGTGCTGCTTCCTGGCCTCAGCCCATCCCCACGTGGTGGTTCTCCTTTAGCTGGGAATGTGTGGAGTAAGGATCAACTGCACAGGTCTTGCATTCGGCAAATCTCATTAACAAGTCCCCAGAGAGCAACACGGACCACTGGGCTCTCCCTGGGACCACCAGGGGTAGGGCCAGGCTCAGCCTGTAGCTCCACACCTGCGTCCCCTGCAGCCGACACAAAGACTGATGCTGTCTTCAGCCAGAGATGAGTAAGGCCCTCCAGGAACACCCTCAGCTTGCTCAGTTTCCTTGGTGAACATTACCTGGAGGAAATAATTTTTTGAAGAAACTCAAGATATGTGTGTCACAGTGATGTCATATCTGCTGTAGAAGGGACTTCAGGATTTTTGCCAACTGCTGTTTACACAAGACATTATTCGAATGGTGTCCCTGAGGGGCTACAGATGGGGAAGGAGGTAGAAAACAGCTGTGGTGGTAAATATTAGATTTCTTTGTGGTCATATGTATGTCAGACAGAAGTGAAACTCAGACAATTAAGAAATTTCAGCTTTAGTAAGTACATGCTGACAAGATTATTAGCATTTGATTTGTGTGGCACTGGATCACCTACCAGGCAGGGGCACATGATGGCACTTCTGCTGAATTATCCAGAGTACAGAGTTTGTTATTTATACTGGCTTTACATTGTCTGGGGGGAACTGGTGTGGTATGGATAGAATATAGTCAAAACCAATAAAAACTGGAATACTTTTAAAGCACATTCAAATCACGTGCCTGCAGCACTTTGCACCATAAGGCTGCAGCGTTTTGATGAAGTATTCAGTGCCCTAAAATATTCCTGTGTATTGCCTAACACAAGTCCAACTGGAAAGCTGATCTGCAGTAACTAAAGGTTTATGCAGAATGTTCAAAAGCTCTTGTCCTTGTGAACAGCCACAACCATGTGTCAGAACCAGGTACACAGTCAAACAGATTTCTTGCAATACCTAAATACAAGTAAGAAATGCGTACACCAGCTGATGTGTGTGTGCCTAGGGCAGACAAAGGTCAGGAGAACAAGACTGTCATTCTGTACTACAGGGCTGTTGAAATAAACTTCTATCTGCATCCTGAAGTATGCTGCCAAGAGCAGCAGGGAAGAGGGATAGCTGCTCACATCCTGATTCCAAAACATAAAGAACAATCTCCTTTGGACAGTGTGGGTAATTTGCACTCCCTTAATGAGTTTTCCCTTCTAAATGGCTATGAGTCAGCATCATGGAGGTGTGATTTCTTACTGATGTATGCATATAGCACCAATAGTGCTATAACAGATTATTGTTACAAATGGCATGCAGAGCAAAGTAAGAAATGAAAAATGCCAAAGATTTCACTTAAAGTTCAGGATGTCTCTTACCAAAGGTTTTCTTAATACAACATAGGGAATTCTGTCTAACAGATGGTCCTCTACAGTGACAATTAGCTTCTTTGCCTTCCCTTTTGAAATTGAGCTGCATTACCTTGCCAACCCAGCTGAGCCTGCCCACCAAAGCCATGGCACTGTACTTGAGGCCCATCTCATGCTTCCATTGTTACAGTGCAGTTACCAACGCATCAGATCATCCCAGGATAATACTCACAGATCCTGTCTACAGGAGTTACTCCCTGAGGGGCTGTCAGAACAGATTATTTATGCCAGCATTGCACAATTTTGCTACTGCATTGCACAAATCTTATGCACCTTTAAAAACAGAAAGGAGATTATTTTTACAGTATGAACAGTCATGTCGACTGGTAATGTCTGAGTGCATAGAGCTGCTCACATATGACAAACCAATGCTCTGTGCTCCCTACAGAAACAGAGATCACTGTTGTTTATACCTACAAAGTGGGTGCAAGCTCCTTCACTGAAGGATGAGCAGCTGTGGCTTCTCCGTGCTTTTCAGGCAAACATTAGATCAAAATGACACATGCTCTCCTACATTTTTCTTCTAATGTAAAAAATGAAGTTGGCCATGGTTGCCCTTGCATCATCTACACACACTTGAGATACTCTGTTCTGCTCCTGAACCAGAATTCTACACTTTTTAAAAACTACCTTGTGCTTTTATTAAAAAAAAAAAAAAAACAACCCTCATGATTAGCAGATATCAAACCATGGTTAGAAATCTCATTATGCTCATTTTAAAGAGGGAGGAATCAAGGGCTAAGTGATGGTCTGATCCTAAGACATTTTAGATCCAAGATCACCCTGGGTTGCCATGGAGTTTGTCAGCCCTTGGTTATGGAAAGCCCTGCTGTATGTGTCTGGCCCTGGGGGTTAAAGATGAAGTTCTCAAAGGCAGCCATCACTTTTGATAGTGTTTTGCCCTAAGAACATACAATGCACAAATTAGTAGATAATAGGTTGAGAGTTGGATCTGTCTATCCATATTTCATGTTTATGACCTCTTTTACAGCTGTAATGAAGAACAATATAAGCTTTTTTGCTGTTCAGAATGAAATTGTACCTTGAGAGACAGACTACTTTAAGATGATAAGGGTTAATGCTTTTGCCAAGCTCAGGGACATGAAGCCAGGATATCTTCAAATCCAGACCCCCATAAGCAACAAAACACTGCCCTTTAACGACTGCTGGGTCAGCTCTGTCACTTGAAAAAGGGATTGAAATGAGTTTAAAATGAAAGTAGTTTTAACACTGCAGTTTCTAAATGGGTTGTAAAATAAGCTGGGACAAGTTTGCACAAGAAACATTTGCTCTTAAGAGTAAAACCACGGGACCTGAGCCAGGCCAGCTGTGCTACCACTCCTCCTTTACTCCTGTAGCAGTGAGTGCCAGAAGCTACAGACTCTGGAGGTAGAAAACATGTTTCATTGCTCTTGTTTGATTCCCTTTAGGCTGACACATGGAGTGGAGTCGTCAGGCTTCACAGCAAGCTGCGTCTAGCCTTCTTTGGCTGGAGGGAGGACTGCTGATACATCATGCTCTGAGTTTTGGCAAGAGACACTCACCAGCGTTAAAACAAAAGGAAGAGACTTCAGGTTACCAGCTCCCTAAGGGAAGGTTGCCTGCGGTATCTGAGCTTACAAGCAGTGAGAGAAACAGGTCATGGGAAGGTCCCTATTTAGTTAGATGTAATAATTAGCTGTTCATAGGCTGAAGTGAAAGTTAAAGCTGCTCAAGTCTTGAAGTCAAGACTCAAGAGTATGGGTGTCAAGAGACAGAAAAGGTCAAAGATTAGATCTGGATGTATAGCAAAACGTGGTGAAGCTGATGGGAAAACAAACGTGTCACAAATTACTCATTTGAAATGATACGCATAAAAAAAATCAAAAGCATTTTCGTGCGTGGTTTACCAAAAGAGACTGCTACTTTTGATTAATTTGAAGAACAAAAACAAGATAATTTAAATGTGGAGTAAGAATCAGCAAGGCAAATTAAAATACTTAAATTTGCTTTATAGGAAATAAAGGAGGAAGATGGTCAACCTCTCAACTGTTACAGAAACATGAAGTGACTTAACTCAAAACTACTTAGATGTGTAATGTAGCACAAGCTTTAAATGCTTATTTCTTTAAACAATAGGATCCAATAAATTATACTGACCAGTTACTAAGGGATACACACTTACATCAGTCCCTGAAAGTTAATGTTCCAGAAAACTGGAAAAAATCCTTTCCTACTTTTCCAGACTGTGAGTTTGTGAATGCAATGCAACTCTTTCTACACACAGACCCATATTTTCATTATTAATTTATTTATTCAACTCTCATATGAAAACACTGTTACTGGCCTAAGCATCTTAACATTCTTACATCATATTGCCTTGAATACCTGTATGTTCAGTAATGTGTATACATGGAACCTGAAGTGGCTGCTATACATCAGCAGTGATAAAAAACATTAGGTAAAGACACTAGTAGCTCAATGGTTGACATATTTATTAAAGTGCTTCCCTCATATATACTACTCCTATCTCATAACTATAAGGAAAAGATCTAAAATGCAACTTAAATCAATCAGTGTATAAAGAGTAATGTGAATTCCATTGTTTCAGGGTAATTTTTTGTGTTTTATCTTAAAAAAATAAAAAGAGACACGAAGAAATACAAAAATCTGCATATCAGGATGGTGTGGTATTCTACTATGTTTCTACACTAAAGAATCAAATCCATCTCCAAATTCAGACAGCCTCAAACCATCTATAAAAGCATTGTTGTAGTTTGGTAATTGAAAAACACCCTAAAAACATATGGAAATTATGTTTGGCCTAGTTTCCATACATATCAAAGAGGAAAGATTCCTGGCAAACCTGGAATATGTATTTTGAACATTGTATTTTTGCCAGCTGGCTTTTCACATTCTGTAGCAAGTTTGCACACTACTTTAGAAAATGTACTGAACTAGACCTGATTGAAAATTACGAAATAAATCACTGTAATAACAAACCAAACAACTTTATATGGTGGACCTAGCGGTTTCAAGTGTAATTGGCAAGTAAATTATACCAAAATTGTTGTCTTGATCATGATTCATGAATAAAGATGTGTGAAACTTGAAAACATTATCAATGCAGCACCTTTCTTCTGCTCCCCCACTGCTGTTCACATGGCAGAAGAACATTTTACTTTGCTCGCAAGCGTTTCATTACAGATCGGTGCTCTCCCCTGTCTCACATCGACAGTAACAAATTGTTGCTCACCAGTTATACAGGGTCCCAGCGGACCTAAACTCTGCTCGAGTGAGTGGCTCTGGCACTGACGTTCCTCCCGTGCCTGGCAGGGCGCTTTGCAGAGGCAGGGGGGACAAAGCCCTCGCTCAAGCAGCTTTCCCCAGAGCAGGCGCTGCTGACAGGGAACACGGGGAGGGTCGGCAGCCACGGGCAACAGGGAGTGTAAACACATCGCCCGGGCCGTTCTAGGGCGGAACGTCCATCTCGGCACTTTTCTTTTTAACCACCCTCTCCGTTCTTTTTAACGTGATAGAGTCAAAACCAGTCAGGATGGAGATTAGCAGGGGGAAGGCAGTCAGGAAAGCGACCCCCGAGGGAAGATCTGAACAAAAAGGCGGATTAGGATCTCCTGACCGGGTGGCTAGGTCGGGTGAGGTGGCGAAGGCGGACCGGCAGCCGACACACCGTCGCAGAGTCTCCAGAAGGGTAAGAAACTTGTTTTTTTCCTTTCTCGAAACGTTATTTTTGTAGCAACATAAAGCTGCATGCGCGGACACGTGATTTTTTTGTAACTAGGCGCCCAAGATCCCCCAGGCTTTGCGATGCATTAACACCGGGTGCCTCCCCGTTGTGCTTCCCCAGACACACAGCGGCGGCCGCACAGCACCGTTACCGGGTCAGTCTTTTAATGCGGACGACACGGCGACAACAGCCCGCGGCAGCATCGCCGCGAGCGGCGCCGGCTGCCAACATGGCCCCCAGGGCAGGGCCGGTGGNGTGGCTTCACCATGCCCGTGCGGTTCAGGGTGAGCCGAACGGGAGCGGGGCCCGGCGGGCCGGGCACGGCCCCGGGCGCAGGGAGCGGCGCGAGCGGGGCTGCGGCCGGTCCTGGGGTAGCGGGGAGGGGAAGGCCCCTGCACTACGGCACCGGCCAGTAAAGACAGAAGGAGTTCTGTCGTTCTCTCGGGTGACAGCGGGTCTAGGCTGTGTTTATTCTTGAAACCATTCACTTGAAGACATAAGATACATGTTTTTGGTTTTGGTTTTATAAAATTTTACATTATTTTTTGGTGCATGAAACGCTTCCACGTTTTCTCAGCAGTACTTTTTGTTCTCCGACGGGGGTGGGTTTGGAAGATGCAGAGCAACCTGCCAGCTTAGCTCATCCTGCAGCAGCGTGTTGGTGATTTTTCCCCCTCTGGAGATCTGTCATCGGCAGGAGCAATGAGGCAGGATGTGCACCGGTGGCTTGACAGACTCCTCTGTTTGCTGTAGGGACTAAGTGAATACAAGAGAAACTTCAAATGGAGAAGCCCAGAGTTTTGTAGCCCGTCCCAACAGCAGAAATCCTTGTGGGCAGGACTTCGGTCGGATCAGTTTGGTAAGTGCCCCTGGAAACTGTGTCCTTGATTGCGGCCAAGACCTGGAAAGCTTCGCTGTGATGAGTGCATGGCCACAGTGAACTGGTGGTGTTTACATATTTGTGCACTTTGTAATTAAATAAAAATTATAGTCTCGGTCATCATTTAGATCGTGTTTTTGAACTCCGTATTCTTTGTGCCTACACTGAAACTTTATTTTCAATTAGTGCTATTTATATAAACCTTGGGAAAAAAGTAGTTTCTGACATGCAGCGTAAACTAAGACCCAAACATGAAACGCAGGTGCCGTGTTAACCCATATAGGGTGTGTAGAAGGTGGGATTGGTTTGTCTGTGATGTATGGAAATAGTAAATAAAATTCCATTTTTAAGAGAAGACTTGCTTGGGCAAAGTTTGATAAAATAAAATTGTTATGATCCTAACAGCTAACTGAAAGAGAAGGTCAGGCACTACAGTGAAAACCTTGTGATACTGTAGTGTAGGACTTAAGGATTGTAGACATTATCGTGACAGGGAAATGTGGGAATAGAAAGCAGGAGGAAATGGAAATAGCAGTTGGATTGAAAAGCCTGTAGGGAGCTGAGGAAGAGGGGTAAGCTGAAGAGTGATGACAACTGCAGTGTTCTGAAAAAGAGTAGTAAAAAATAGTAATTATTGTAGTGGTGCAAGGCAGAGTAAAAAAAATTGGTGCAGTTCACTGCAACTGCACTATGCAGTCTGTGTAATTAGAGTACAATGTATTCATTCCTACAATAATAAGTGTTCTAAATTATGGCCTTGTAATTAAGAACTGACTACTGGCAATAGGGTTAACCATGTTCTTTTCACTGTCTGTGTTAGTTTTCTTGCTGTTCAGCTCCCATAATCAATTTCCACAGGATTGTCCTGTGGACATTTTTGCTTTATAGGGTTTAATCCAAGATGGTTCTGGAGCACCATATTCCTGTCTTGTTTAGTGGAAAGGAAAGTCCTTTGCAGTTAGGAAAGAGCACAGAATTTCACAGCCATGCCCGTAATTCATAGCTCCAAGCTTTCTAGTAATCATTTGTGTGATAAACTTTCAGTTTATTGTTGTTATAGTGATATTATGTCTTCAGTGAATGTTTCTGTTAAATCTAATATGGCTTTTTCTCAGGAATCACGAGAGAACCAAAATTCATTTCCAAGAGAAGGGTACCTTACCATAATCCACAGATTTCAAAGTCCCTTGAATGGACAGCAGATTGTGATTTGAATGACCCGCTGGAGACTGAAGCTGCAGAGTTGCACACTGACCACAACAATGATAATGAGAATCAGGAAAAACTTGAAACACCAGAAGGACCCAGACTCCCCCCAGAAGTTCGGTCACATGTGGTAGATTCTGGTGGTGAAATACCTCTTGCTCTTGCAGAGAACAACATGAAGAAATCACCCTCAGAAGCTCCACCAAATCAAAATGAAGCATTTTCATTTCCAAAAAAGGAATCAGAAAAAATGGGTAATGGGGTAAGGGAATAATTTTTTTTTTTTAATTGACCAGTCTAAAAATTACTAGCAGTAATTGCAATACCCATGCTCAGACTCGCTTGTCGAACTGTTTCTCTCTTTCCTTGGTTTTGTATTTTGATACTCTTGTAGATTCTTTGTTGGGAGAATAGTAGGTTTCTTAATTCAGTAGAATTTGCTCTTCATTTGCGTCTTTGGAATGTGTCATCACTGCTGATTCAATTAAACAAGGATTTAACCAGTAATATGTAGATTTTTGGGGTAATTGACTATAATGAGAAAATGTACTTTTCATTCATTTTGTTCTTGAAACCAAAACCCAAACCGTTGTTTTGAAAGTGTGTATTGAAAGGTGTTTAAGTTGCAAAATATTGCAGGAAAGGGAACAATCATAGTATTTTTTTCTATTTTTTTTTCATTGTCAGTTTCACAGAGCCCTTCAGAGGAAAGCAGATGTAAATATCCCCAGAAATTCTGAATATCAAAGCCAGTTTGTCTGGAAGAGTCCTCATGAAAAGTCACCCATACTTGCAGCCGAACAGGTAACATTATAGAATCCAAAAAACAAATTAATACTTTCTTTTATGTATCAGCAAAGTTTTCCTTTCAAAAAGATTTCCTTTTTTTGCTCTTTTGGTGGAGGAATGACAAACTTTAATGTTGTTACATTTTTTTTTCTCTCTCACTATACAAAAGTGTAGCATAATTGGATTTGTTTCCATGTGATTCTTTATTGTGGTCAGGCCTAAGTATTTGTTCTCCTTAGGCCTTATATTTTGCTCTTTCTAACAGGGTCCTGTTCTTCTGTTTGCATTAATTTATCTGTGCTGCCCCAGTTTCTTATTCTCAGTCTCCATCTCTGTGCACATACACTTCTAAGCCCTAAAGTGTGTGTCTGTAGTGTTTTATTCTTCCATGAGAGCAGCTTATATTTAAAAGTGGAGTTTTCTGATTTTAAGATACTCTTGTGACATTTTAATACATCTCATGAGCTTTTGGGCTTTCTAGGGTTGAAAATGCTGCTTTTTCTGGTGAGACCACAAAGAGTAACTGGGTGTGAGACTGCTTTGTGTTTTCAATTAACCATTACTGGGATCAGGACTTAGGAGACTCAGTCTTTTGGTCATTCTACAGTTTAAAGCGGACACTTCTACATTTGTCTTCTCTTTCTTCAGTAACATCTTTCAGAGGCAATAAATGTTGATAACTAAGATAAAATCGCTATGCTGTCTTTTTCTGTTGGAGTACCAAGAAGGTGGATTTACTGCAGGATATATTTCCCAGCAGCCTCTTATCCAATGAAAACTCACTGGAATACATGATACAGAGAAGCCAAAGGACCTTTTGAGGAAGAGGCAGTTTCCAGAAAGTCACCTTATGGAAAAAATCAAAGAGAATTCCATTTGATTCTGTGTGCAATCAGTTTGATAATTTCATTATTAATGCTTTTGAGCATTGTGCTTTTTTCAGAAGAAAGACTTTTTTTCACAGCTTACACAGGAGAAGAAGCAGTGAGAATAAGTCTGTAGGCATTATACATCTATGGATAAGTAGAACATAGGGAAATTTTAAGGATAAAAATTATACATATTAACAAATTGTTATTTTATTTTTGTTCACTATGTTCACAATACTGACAATCCCTTTCCCTATAAGAGATTCTGTGAAAATATTAAAGTTATCCAAGTTGAGTTATAATTCAGACCTAAATTCTCATGGCACATCCATGGAAAATGCATGCTTCTCACATATGGCACGGTCTTGAAATTTGGAACCCCATGACCACATATTAGGCAAATTCTCTACCTGGATTTATAATACTGTGTTAGTTGAAAAGGAGTGGATTTTAATTTGCCCAAGCTCTAAGCATCCAGCTCTAAAACTCATTGCAGTTTTCTGTTACTTATGAGCAGGACATGTATTAAGGACTCATGTGGAAGTTTTGTGCCATGCCTTTAAAAAACCATGATCCTACATACAGCTCTGAAAGTGAACAAAAAATAAAATAAACAAATAAAACCTCTGATAGTAAACTTTAGTAAGAACAGTGTTTGATCACGGGTTTAACTGTGTCTGACATGGTCACTTTTAAATGTATTTAAATTTCTCTTTAATTTCTCCTAGAAGTTCATTAGTCTACACATGCTGTATTTGTACAGGTGACTCTCTCTCTGCTCGTATATGAGTGTATTTGTGTGAATAAGTTAATAGATTTTGAAAATTTAGCCTTAAGGTAAACAAATCACACTTTTTTTTCTTTGTTTTGTTTTCTTCCTCCCACATAGCTGATTTGCAACACAAAGAAATCCATACCTCTGGTTAAACCTCCTGCCATTACTTCTGAAACTACATACGAGAGAAATTCCAAGGGATCTCCTCCTGTTAAGAGTCCACAAGGGAGAGGTGGTTCAGAAGAGAAAGAATTTCTGGTGTGTTAACAAGTAAATACTTCCCAGAAAGAAAAGCTTTAGTAGTAGTTCTGCAGTTTTGATCTATTCTGTATGGGGGTGGGTTTAGGTTGAAATTATTTAGTGTTGCTAGTGACACTGGATTCAGTTGTGGTTTTGCTGTAAAAGACCAAAAATAATTCTGTACAGCTCTGCTCTTTTAGGAGCTCTGTAGTGGGTCCTCTGTAGAGCACTTTTTTCAGTTTAAAGTTTTAAGTTTCTGAGTTTTGAAGTGATTTTATTTTTTTGTTGTTGTTCCCAATTGATGCTTTATTTTTAGTAATTAGGATAGTTTCTGTAATCTAAATCTCTGATTTATACTCTGATTGGTACCGGTGTTGTGCCTTGGTGTGCAGTAGGGCTAGATGGGAGGTCTGGAACTTTTTGAATGTCATAAATCAGAGATAGTGAATTTTCTCCCCACAGTGCCAAGCAGTATCTCTGTATTCTTTCCATGTCACCTGACTTTGCTTCCACTGGGCATACATCTTCGTTTTTTTTTCCTTTCTGAGTCAGCTCCCTTATGACCTGTTCCAAAAAGCTGTCATTCTGGTTTTTTAGGAATCTTCTGGCCTGGGTTGTACCAGCTGTGTGATGCTCCCAGTTAATCTGAGTCTCCTCACTACCCATCTCTGTTGCTGATAGAACAGAAAGAGCCATTAGGACCACTGTTGAGCTAAAGGTGTACTTAACATGCAGTGCCTTGGCTTAAACTAAGCCATTGGTACTTCTGAGGGGATTGTTGGCTTGGAGGTTTTATCATTTAAAACTCAGATCTGCCCAGTTCTTTAAATCCCATCTGGGCATGAGTTATTTTATGTCCCCTTTTGCCTCTTAGTAGATATGAAAAAAGCTTGAAAAGCCTGGGGCTTTCAGGAAGCATTTATCTGGTTTTAATATTGGAATTTCAGGTCATTTTTCGAGAGCATCTAATAAATGAAGTAAGAGGAGTCATGAGAAGGGAATTTTTGTGAAAATGCCTAAAAACTTGTTTATACCAATACCTCGTCTCTCCTGAGTATCTTGAAAAGGTTTTGGGGGATTTTGGTGGGCTTTTTAATTTTTTTAAATTGAATTTGAACTATATCTGTGAAGATCTCTAGCAGAATCAGAAGTCATGCATTGCATTTCTGAAATAATGAAATAATCAGGAAAAAAAATCTTTGGTGCAAAACCCAAACAAATTAATCTAAACATTTATAAAACAAAATAAATATTTAAAAATTTACCTTTTGGACTCAGGTTATAATGTGTAGATATAATATTTTATTTCTGTGTTTCATGTGGAATTAGTTCTGTAAAGGTGTCACAATGGATCATCTAGTTAGCAGAATGTTGCACTCAATCTTAACTTTGGCATTTTGCTAGTTTATTTTTATGTTAATAAAAGAATGTGATATTTTGTATTAATATTCAAAATATTAAATATTTTGTATTAAATATTCAAAACAACTAACAATAAAATTAACTGTTTGCAAGTGCTTGATGTCAAAAGAAATATGAGGGTTTTCAGATTGTTAGCTAATGTGGTATTTTTAAAATTATCTTTGCCTTAGAGTAAGAGGGAAGAACCGTTTCAAAAACCAGCAGAAGATGCAACAAAACAAGGGAAATCAGAACAGAAACATCATAAACAAAATAATAAGCAACATATCAGTCCAAAGCCCCTCACTTTACATACAAGTCGTGGGTATGTATAAAATAGGAAAACCTAGACTAGTGAGTAGGTGTACAGCAGCCTAGTATTTAGGATGATGGACTATGGACCTTTAACCATACCATGCTGCAGTTGCAGGGGCAAACGCTCCTTGCAGTGCTGAGATTGAGCTGCTTGTGGGTACATCTAACCTGATGTTAATTTCCATCCTCTCCCCTGAGCAGTGGAAGTGGAAGCTTTGTAACCACTCCTGTTCAGTTGAACCTCGTGATGCAATAACAGTAGTAGTAATGAATACAACATGAATGAAATAGAATCAGTGCCGTGCTGCTGCTGAACTTTACACAGGTGCTTTGGAAGTAGTCACCTTTCAAATTACTTTATCTACTGTGCCCACTCCACACCTTAAAACTGTGGTGATTGTACTTCTTGTCTGCTTATTCTGGTCTGTAAACCCTTGTCTGCCTGAGTAACAAAAGCAAACACACAAGGTAAAGGAAAGAAATCTGTCCCATTTAGAGTAATCTGGGAAGCATGGAAATGAAGTGAAATTGTATGTTATTGAGCGCTATCAAAGTATCTTTTAGTATCTTTCTGCCACATGCCTACATTGCAAGAATTGAACTTGTATTTCCATTTCATACACATCTGAGATATGTCAAGAGCAATAAAAGCCAAGAAGTAGGCTTTAAAATGCATAGATTATTCCATCTCTCCTGTGTTTGTGCTTAATGTATGCCCCAACAATTGCTTTCATTCTCTGTGGCAGTGTTAAGGCATTAAAATGAAGATGGGAGGGGAGACTTACCTGCCTAAATGCTGGTGGATATTGGGAGTTGATTACAAAATGATCACCCAAAATTCTATGAAATGAAATTGGTTTATGGAAAAGTGAGTGGATATAGTACAGCTAAAACCTTTAACTACTTAGTTTTCATACTCTTTGCAGTAGATTGTAGTCAATTTTGCAGTGGGTAATGTGCAAAGTTCTTGATCATTTGCTGGGGCTCTTTTCATCTAAGGGCAAATTCCTGCCTCTTATGCCTTCAGCGTAGTAGCACAAGACAAAATTTAAAAATCACTGGGCAAATAGCTGTAAAAATGTGCAAGTTCTCAATATACAGACAGGATTGTTACTTGTATGCAAGCTATGTTGCAAGGCATGGCCTGCTTTTGCATCAGAATGACTGGGATCCAGGTTCAGCAGTATTGTGTTTTTTGTGCTAATCTGTTGGTTTTGCAACAAAAGTGAAGGATTTCTGTCAGTTTTAAAGAAAAGGACATATTGAGAGAAATTTTGAATATAAAGGGTTTTTTGGCCTTCATATTTTTCTTTTTACAAGGTTCATTTTATTCTCTGACTTCAGGCTTTTATGACCTATTTCTGAAGAAGGATTGAAAACCAGGGCTTTTCCACCCTGTGCTGAATATATAAAAATTAAGTTGGTAATGTTCTGAAGCATGATTAAATCCAAAAATATCTTTAGGTTTAAGCTGATACATCCACAGTTCAGTGCTTAAGGGCTCGAAGTACTACTTACTGCTTGCTATAGGTTACATGATATTAATTTTTCTATGTTTGTATGTGTGTGGCAGAAGGGAAAAATGAACCCATCTTTTCAAGTACTGAGGCCTTTTGAAGATCAAAGCCACTAGGACACAGATGAATTATACTGACCAGTGTTCTGGCAGTCAGATGTTTCTAGCCCCAGCAGCTCACCCCACCCATATGCAGAACGCCTTTAAAATGGAGTTCATAGAAGGAAATGTCTCAGACACATTAATTCCAAACCATGTATTTTTACTTAAATATACCTTCATCAGTGACTTAAATCAAGGTCCCACAATTTGCATTGAGGTAATTGAGGCTGATGTGTGTATTATGTTCTGGCTGTCAGGGCAAAAGCTGCTGGTGGAAGTGTTGCAAGGAAAAAACAGTAGGAGTAAGTACTTGAAGGACTGTCAACTGTGAATGAGTATTTTTCACAGCTTTCCTAGTTGTGTGGTTTGAGTTGTTGTTTGTGCATGTGTTTTTTGTGTCTCACTGGCATTTAGGTGCAGGTATATTTATGCTTGTTGAGTAATTTTAAAAGTGTTCTTAAAGAGTGTTCTGGATATCAAACTCTACTCTTTTTTTTTCTCCTCATTCTTGCTTTCTTAGGAAGATGAACACTGAATATAGGTCAAAATTTTTGTCTCCAGCCCAGTATTTCTACAAAGATGGAGTTTGGTCTCGTATTAAGAGTAAAGCTCACAACCAGGTGAGTATTCTTAGAAAATCTGAAGCCTGAGTATGCTTTGTAGTTTGATTTTCAGATACAAAAACTTTGAATTGTGTTATTTATCAGATACAGCTATGAGATTGTAGTGCTAATGACTCAAGCTCCCAAAGGTGAGTATGCAAAGACAATTAGATTCTGACAAGTCAGTATAATACATAGGAAAAAAAAAGAGATTATGAGACTAAAAAAATATATTAATGTGACCTCCAACGTGAGGGAGAAGTTTTGTTTCCCGTACAATCAGGATCATTCAGAACAGAGTCTCTTGTGACAGGTAATGTTATTCTTGATGTTCAGCCCAGTTTTAACAAGCAGAAGTGTTCAAAATAGAGGGCTGAATGATAGGAGATTCCAAGGGAATAAAAACAAAAAGGTCAACATATATATCAGCCTAGGTTGGCTTTATGGTCAGGCTCAGTTCAGTAGCTTACCAAGCATGAATCCATTCAAAGCAGTCCACTGAATTCTGTCATGTACAACATAAAATAGAGAATTTTTCTTGCAAGTTTCAGTGTGTGTATTTTCTTGTAGTTTATTCAGAAACTGCAATCCATATTATACTGTATATGAAGTCATTTGACAGAACTCTGAAAATGCTGAGTAGCTTCAAGACCACAACATTAACAGCATTATTAAGTGTGATTCCTGAGTTAGTCAAGGAAATCAAAACCAATAATAGTGTGCTAAGAAACTGCTAGAGCTAGCTCTGCAACTCTGATTTCACTGAATTGACATAGTCTTCTCCCAGCTGATAGAGGGAGCCTTTGTGGGACACCTGTGTGGCAAATACTTGGAAATGTGAATTTCCTCATCAGTTTGGACCACGGTGATGTTGGAAGGTAGAACTAGGGGAAATGGTTCTGGGGTGCTGGGCTTTGAGAATATAGGTTCTCTTTGAAAATAAGGTTCTCTGAGAATTGCAGGAGTAGTCTGGTAGCTTTCAGTTCTGTGTTTTCTTGCTCGATTTAATCTAGCAAGTAATTTTCCTATTAGCAAAACCAAAGAATTTCGGAATATGTACAAAATGCACAATGAGAAATAGATCTCAATATTTAAAGTATGAGATGATTCATAATCAGAGTTTGTATATGCATGCATGAGACAATCCATTCTTTGTAAACAGCCTCAAGGGGATGTTAGAGGACTGAAAAGAAGCAATATTTTAATTTTTATATGCATTGATATATGCATTAGATTTACTATAACTAAGATTGCAAAATGTTATGAACTATTGCATGCAGCCTAAGTGGTATACTGAATGTTTCTGTAAAATATTATGTCATTTTTCTGGCATATAATACTTTAATTTGTTGATGTTGCATCATGAAACATTCAAACCAATAAGGAGCAGTGCTCACCTTCAAGAGCAATTGACTGGTAGGCAACAAAAGGGTGGGCCTTGGGATATAGTGTGTTTGTGGCACAGTCAGCTGGGAGGAGTCACTGCAGTGCAGTTGAGGGAAAAAATGAGGAGACTGCAAGTGAAGGATGGATATTCAACTCTACATGTGGCATTTAATTGGAGTGTATGAAAAATCAAGGATTTCTCACACTGTCAAGATATGTTTGGAGTGCATCAGACTTTTCCACAGAGATTTTCTTGCTGAAAAGGGAATTGCAGGAAAGTAAAAAGAAGCTATTTGGCATATGGGTGACTTTCTGTCCAAAGCAGGCTTTCTGAAGTTCTGAGTCCAAACAGGCAGATGCCATAATGGAATCCTGATGTGACCTTAGCCATAGTGATTACTTGTAGGCTTCTTCTCTGCAATTTATTATTAAGGGTGCTTTTCAGCAGTTGAACAAAAAAAGATCTTTTCTAATTATGCTTTTGAAAAATTAATGTGGGCAATTCGTAATTGCAGTAGGACTCCCTAGGGCCTGTGTCCTGCTGAGTTAATGCTGCCTGCTGAGTTGCTGAAGGAGATGGTTGTCCTTTGTACTTCTTCACAATTCACAGGAGACTTAGTATTCTTCCTCCCCCTGTGGTAGCCGGTTGCTCTGGATTTACATTCCTTCTGTTCTGGCTATCATAATTAATTTTTTATTCTTCTAGTTAAAGCGAGTAATCCAGTAAATCACTTGCACATTAAACTTCAAATTCTCCTTTGAAAATGACAAGCTTATCTTTTTAGTGGGCTATTCTTTGGAAGTTTAGTGGGTCAAATTGTGGGATATTAGCTGGATATCCATCTGCTGCATCCAGTTACTTTTAGTGGGATTAGCTGAGTTTGGCCCACTAACTCTGTTCCTTGCAGGAAGAATGATGTGAAATCTATCATGAAGGAAGAATAAAAAAGAAAAGCTATGAAAATGTGGTAGAGGAAATGTCAGTATTACTTTCCTGCTCTTTGGCAAAATACTCATTACCTGTGGACCATTTTTTAGTAAGTCAGAATTCACATGATATCACAAAATTGTTTTTAATAATTTAAACAATAAACTTCTTGGTTTTGCTTTTTCTCCCTGCACTTTAATTGTGTTTGGGTGAAGGACACAAGACAGCAAATGTTTAAATGGTCTTAACTGTAAAAATTATGATGTATAATGTTTGAAGGGGGGGTTATCACTTCTATTGTTTTGGAGTAAAACTGACATCTGAACAGTTTTGTATCTCATGCTTGCAGTTACTGATAGCCTAGAAGGAATAATTTTGATACTGTGTCTTGCATACAGTAGCACCCAGAGTTCTTGTATTAATCTTAACTTTTCACTAATGTTTATGTAGCTAGAGACAATTGCAGTGTTTGCAGCATACAAACTCAGTATTACACATACACATAGATCTGTTGATTTGAATTTATCATAAATTAGTGGGGAATGTATTTTTGAGTGTTGATATTTAGAAAGCTAAATTAATTTCCTCAAGCTTGGCAAAAAAATGGTGGAATGCCAGTGCTGACTGTACTTGTTTGAGAGCTTTTTATTGAATCTCAGGGAGGCAGCATAGAGCTATGTTGACAGGTTTTTAGTATTTAATTTTTTCCTTAGACTGAAGTAAAGTTACAAAGGTGATAATAACACTATCACTCTTGAGTGTTGAGAGGAAAAATAAGAAATTTAAAAATAACTCTGTATTCTTCTCTTTAGGCATCTCAAAACACCCTAAATTCCATGTGGTATATGGAGGTTGGTTGCATCCAAGTTCCTCTTTCAGTGTTTGGAGCACTGTGTCTGCGCGCTGATGGAAAAACTAGAATCCAGCACTAAACTCATTCCTAGTTACTGCATAAGTTTTTGTGCTTATGGAATGAATAATTGTCAATTTTGCTTTGGCTTCATGGCTCAAACATGCTTACTGAATATATGCTTACTGAATATATTGTATTTGCTTTCCTCTTCTTACATGTACTGTGGCATGCAATGCAATATTTGTTCTGTGGCTGGCCCTGTATTATGTATTATAACTTGCTTTTCTCTTCTAGCTGCCAGTAGCTAATGCAAATATTTATACTAGCCTAATAGTGAAGTTTAAACAGCTGTGAAACTTATGAAACCTTGATGTGTAGGTGAGAGAGCTTCGAGAAAGAGCAAAGGCTTACAGGCAACGAGTAGAGGGAACACACTTCTCCCGATACCATTTCAATCAGATCCTGTCTGATAATAACAGTCTTTGGGATGTGTCCTCAACTTCCAGTTCAGAAGAAGGAATCAGCAACAACATCAGAGCACTAGATCTTGCTGGGTAAGGTTGTCATTCCTGCCTGTTATTCTGTAGCTTTGAAACTGAGCAAAATGCTGAATATAGGTTTATATGGAAATAGTTGTTTTTTGAGCACTTCTCATAATCTAATTTGCTGTTTAAATTGAAAACACAGCCCTAATTTACATTGCATTTTTGGAAAGGGTAATATAGAAAGAGTCTTCATAAAATCTAGTTTTGCAAATGGGATGTGCTTAAGCATCAGTTAAAACTGCAGTGGCAATTTAATCATTCATCATGTCAACCGTACTACTTTTTAATGTCTGAGCTGTACTTCTTGCAAAGAGCTGAACTGGATGAATGTGTTCAGTATAGACACATGTATATTGTGCCAATCAGTAATACAAAATGCTCTGTTCTTTCTTACCCAGTGTTTCTGAAAAAGAGGCTGCAGTGAGCCCTGAAGTGCTACGGCAACCTGACTCCAGAGAGCAAGCTCATCAGGACAACACAAAGAAAGACATGTCAGATGCTTTAACTGTTCCAGTCAAAAGATGTTTAGCTTGGGATGAACAAGAAGGTACTGAAGAAAGGGAAAATCAACAATTAACAGAAGAGAAGGAGGAAGAAAAGTCAGATGAACAGGCTGCAGTCATGGCCCAGCAATTAGAAGAAAACAATAAGGATGCTAAAGAAGATAAGAAAACTGAAGGGTAAAACAGAATGTTTTTTTGATGTATATATATACGTTTGTAGGTTAAATAGTTTTTGTATTTAAGAAAGTGTAAATTGGTGTGGTAGTACTTCTGTTTTGAACAGTATGATAAGGAATGAGAAGGTTTAAGACACTGAGCTGGTTGACAGGAGTGGACCTATCATTAAAAATACTGGATTTATAACTTGGAAGACAGAAGTTTGTAGACTCATGAATGGTTCTATTGTTTTTCTCCAAAACGATGAAATACGCAGTATGGGCCTCTTAGAACAGACTGTTCATTACACAGCAGCCAAGTTTAGTGAAAATTAAAGCTCATTATTTGCTCCAAATTGACAGTGTAGAATTTGATAGGACAGGATACATGCTAATATTGTATTTAGGCATCTATTTTTCTTAAAAAAATTCATGGATGAAGATTAAGGACTTAGAAGAGAAAAATAACTAATATCCAGTAATCGCTGATGATTATGTTACTAAGCACGGGTGGGAAGAATGTGGAGGGGTATATACAAGTATTGGGAAATCAGCTCAGTATGCGCATAGTATAGTATTTGACATTTAAGAGATCCAAATTGTATCTAGTTTCAGAAATCTCTGACTTTTTACTGTGTTAAGTTTTGCATACCTTTTTTTGTAGAACAATATTTTAGTTTGATAGACATTTAATTCTGAATAGCTTTGACCCTTGTAACCATGTCAGTTACACATTTTATATTCCTCATTGCGTCTTATCTTTTGTGTTGCAGCACTAATCAAAGGTAAGAAATTGTAATTGTCTCCATTTGGAATAATACTGTGTATTCAAACCAAAAAAAAATTGAGATGTTAGACTCGAACAGATATTAAATGCCGGCTTTCAAAACCATCATCTAGAAACCTTTCTAAGTTTCTGTTTAATTCTAGAGATAGTCTAGTTCCAGAGATAGATGTCTCTGATTGACATTGTCAATTTTCTGTCATCCTGCAGTGGGGTTCTGTGTGTTCTGAACTCAGCCATGCAGAGCAGCTAAATGCTTACATGTTGCACCTTCTTGAGAGCTAGAAATGAGGAGTTATTTGCTTAGATGTGTCTATCATGTACTGATAGAATCAGGTTTCTCCACATTGTGGATATGCCGCCACCTCCTTTTGAGATGCACCTTGAGGCAGAGGACTGTAGTGGTAGTGCTGATGTGTACATATTATGATGTACATTTAATAACCTAAGATTACAGAAATTTGGGATATTTGCCTTCATTTCCACCACACTGACTGAAGAATGTCAAACCCACACTCCCACCTCTAAGGCAGCAGCCATGTTCAAAGTTTTTCTGGGTTCAAAGTTTTCCAGCCCTCCTGTTGAGCCTCTGTATTGTGCAGCAGTATGCTCGGTTTTTCAGGACAAAGGGAGCCTGGATTTATAGCTTGAGACTGTTCAAAATACAGAAATTGAGGCTTTAGGGCTGGAATCCAGGACTCGCCTTGGCAAGCAAATGTTTTAGCTACAGGCTGTTGGGGTGCTAAGGCCTTAACTGTCTTGCCTTAGGCTTCATTGTAGGAGTGGATTGGAAACAAAGCTTGAGTGCAAGACTCCTGAGTCCTTCTGTAGCTAATCCTTTAATCATTACTCATTTTTTTTCAGTGAGAATGCCTTAGTATTGAACACTTCTGCAGCTGTTTCAGATTCTTCTGTATCCTCAAGGAGAGGCAGCAAGCACCCTACTCTGAAGCTGAGAGCTCTTGCAGGAAGCCCGAGGACTCATCATGATCGTACTACCCCAGCTCTTGGTAAAAAGACTTGCAAATGCAAAGCATCTTGCAAAAGAAAAAAATACTTGAATAATAATTGAATTAATTTATTAGGTTATTTAATGTAATAAGGCATTTTTCATCTTTTCCAATACAATAGGAGGTACTGTTCTAGCGTCTGCTCCTAAATTCAAGTCTTCATCTTCACCTCAGAGAAGGCAAAACTTAGCAACAAACCGTACAAAAGAAAGGTCCTTCCAGGTGAGGAAGAAAAGCAGAAAACAGACTTATCATTATGAATTTTAGGAATGTTCTTTTTCAGTAATAATGAATAATTTATTTAAGAAATCTCTTTCTTGAGTTGTTAGTTGCTGTCTTAAAATTGTCAGTATCTGTGACTAAAAAAGGCACGTCTGAATACTTAGGTTTTTTTGGGGTCTCAGACAAAGGAGTTGAGACTACTGGAGTGAGATTAGATGTTTCCTTTGGCTAAATGCACAGAATCCATTTACAGAAAAATTAAAAGGTTGCCGTTAGAATTTCCCCTTAATGTTATTGTAGCCATTGACATAGGGTACAACTCCAGATTGCTTGAGCTGGAAGAAATTCAAGAGGGAGAGGCTGGGTGCCTATTTAAAAGATAGGTTAACGTGCCATAATAGTTTCACTTTTCCTTTACTTTACTTCTGTGCTGCTTCTACTTTGCAGCTTTGGTAGTTACTAAAAGAAAAATAGAAACATTTGGGAGTTGTTATCCTCAAAATTTTTATAGTTTCTTGTCAAGTTCTGCTTGCGCCGTGTTCTGCAAAGAGAGCTATCATTTAACTGCATACATCCTCTGTAATAAGTTCTGTAATAGAGGCAGACAATTGCGTGAGAAGTTGGTTATGTTGTTGTAAAATCTGAAAAATCACAGTTTTAGAAAATAAGCTCTTGGTTTGACCTGATTAGATTACTTTCAGTCCATGTTAAATACTTTTTATTAGGAAGAGATTTTCTTTACACTCACAAGCTTGGAATACTTTTTCTTTTAGTACTTGCATGAGAAGTATAAAAGTGTAAAGTCAACATTTGCTGCATATGTGAGGGTCTGTACTTGGAGGCTGTATATGAGATGTTGTGGTTTTGTGCTTTTTTTTGATCCCTCTTTTTTTTTCTTTCTATTATGTTTGTAGCCTGATGTGAAAATGGAAGCCACTTCACTCTTTAACTCTGCACCTGCTGGGCTGGGAACTGTGGATCCTCTGCCACTTAGGCAGGATCAGTGGCCTCCTAACAGGGTTGCTGATGAGCAAGTTCTTGCTTCTGCCCATCAAGAGCAGTCAAAGTCAGCAAAAAACTGCTTTGTGCCTTGCTGGAGTCCCTCTCATCGTATTCAAGGGACTCTTAAGGATCCAGAATTCCAGCATAATGGTGGGTTTTGTTTATTACTGTGTTAGAGTGATGCGGGATGTAAATAACTACTATGCAGTGCTCAGGCCAAGAGGTGCTGAACTTGCTGCCTTACAGTGTCTACAAAGAATGAGCTGTTTATAAACAAAAGCTTTTTAGCTATACGGTTGGTTAGTCTTGCTGAGGAAATGTGCACAACATCCACCTTAGTTTCAGATGGCACTGATATCACTGTATTACAGTGGTCAGTTTGTTGTCTGATTTTGCTTTATTAATTTCAATAAATACTACTCATGAGAATAATTTGGTTTAGCATGAACAGCTCTAAATTTTAATATTTAAGATGCAACTGGATGGTGTGACACTCTTCCAGCTGCAATTGCTAACTGCAGAATGTAAGTGGGACCTTTATGATGTAGCATTATTTTGAGAGAGTTGTGGATTTCTGAGAGGTAAGCTCCTTAAAATTATTTCTGCAGGATAAAGAAACTAGAAAACGGTCTCTAGAAGGTTTATTGGATATTGAGAAAAACCTTTTCTTAGCTGAGGATGGATTTTGTACTGAAGCATTTCAAAAGTTTTTAACAATGTTTAAGGGTACTGGGGATGTAAATTTCATAAAGACTTCCTGTCCCCTTAGTCTCCATTCTGGTAAGATTTTCCATAGCTACTTCAGGTCCCACAATTCTTGCCCTTTGATTAGAGGAGATTAGCTAAAAAGTAGTATTTCCATTCTAGAGAACAGTGCAGGCAGTTGTCAGGTTAAGTGGGAAGGTGAAATGCAGAGAATTTCCTCAGAAAGGTTAGAATTTGTGCTGGTTTCTAGTTCTGCACCTTGAGTGCAGTTCATAAAGTGACTTTTAGTGTGTACCAAAGAACTTCGTCTTGAGAAGAAGGAAGTGGATCAAGATTATTTTACCTCATCTTACAGTAAAGGAGTCTGGTGGAATTTTCATGTGTGCAATTTATAAGACTCCTGTTTTGGAAATAATGTTACAACATTTTTAGATGTTCTAAAATGAAATATTATCCTTGGTCTATTTTGAAATGATTCAAAACTGTGCCTTTTGACTTTTGTCCTAGGGAATCTTGGCAATCCAAAAGTGAGAACTTTCCAATTGCCCCTTCGGGAAAGAAATCGTAATGATGAAGGTATTTCTTGTCCCAAAGTATTACTGTAAATCGTGTATGTAGCCTAAATAAATTTTAACTTTTGCATGAATGTGAGATGTTTCTGAATGCAGTAATACTGGTTTATGTGTTTGCCTGAGTAGCTACAGCGTATTTTTATCAATATAATTTGAACGTGTTCAATCTAGTAATGTGAAGTAGGAATATGAAGGTTTAGGGTAATATGAATAAACCATTAAATGTGGCTGAAAATTAACAGACCGTTGTGGCTCTCGATATGGTTACCATAGGTTGGTTAGTTCCATACCTTAAATTGTTCCCTGCCCACGCATTTTTAAGCCTTTGTGTTGATAGTAACCAAAGGAACCTGCAACACAGTCCAAATTGCAGCTGGAGTAACTTCAGTTGCAACCTTAAAGGTACCACAAACTTCAGGATAAAGCTTTTGCATGTGAGACTTTAGCCCCAGATACGCGACATAAAATGATCCCTCTGACTTCAATTTTCCCACCTGTCCTCTGCTCAGTGTGTTGGGGGTGCTTATGGCATGCTGCTATTCTGGTTGCTGTTTTGGGCTTTTTTTTTAATGTTTATTTTAAAGTTAATCTATGAGAGCAGCCATTGCACAGCTGCATCTTCTTGGCCTTTTTGTGGGCAGACACAAATAAACTCTTTCAGTAGCATGAGTCAACCAAAGGCACTGTATCTGTCATACACTTCTTCTTAGTGTGGTGTCTGAGGTTGAGCCTGGTGTGGTGCTGTGCTAGTTGCAATCACCTGTGTTTGGTTCAGCTCAGAGTATGGCAGAGCAGGTTTATATCTGAATCTGATTGCAGTTTATTTATAGTTATACCACCAAAAGCTTATTTTTGTACCCCTTGGCGCTTCTTTGCTCCTTGGGTTTTAACTAAGGTTCAGGCTGATTCTCTGTTTTACTCATTGCAGTTGGCTGCAAAATATGTGGGTGGTGCAGATGGCTCAATCAAGCTTCTGTGCAACTGCATAAAGCATGCAAAATCCTGTAGTACTCTGCAGCTTGCTGCACACAGATTGCTGCCCACAGATTAAATGCTGTAGCTGCTGTTTCTTTTTTATTTTTCCCTGTGAGCTGAATGATAATGTATGAACTTGCAGAAACAGGTGAAATGTGCCAGCTCACAGATATTTGGTATGCCCATATTTGTTCAGGTACAAACCTGGGAGTTATTCCAATGACATGTCGGTTTGCAGAAGCGCAGTTCAGAGTTTTCTCATATGTGGGGATAAAGTTGTTATACATAGTGTGTGTGATCCTGTTACAGGCTGTTAGGATCACTGTATTTTAAGAATTTAGAAACTCTGTTGAAAAGTTAATTCTAACACAGACAAAATACTGGTGCTGTTTGGATTGAGTTTAGGATTTTTTTCCTGGATTTTTTTTTTGTTGGTGAGGGGTCTGGTAGCTAATGATACAGTTCTTTCTAATCCATTGCAGGAGAATGTGTGTAATTAAGGTCATTTTTCATAGAAAGCATCTTGACGGACCTGTAGCAACATTTTAATAATGCTGTTGAAGAATTATAATGTGCTTTATCAGGCAAACAACATCAAGACTGATTAGTTTTTAGAGTTTTACTATGTGTGAAATGGACCCTATATTCAAAAGGAAGACCCTTCAAAAGTATATTTTTGAAGCCTGCTTCTTCTTGTCTTTGTGGTAAACTTCTGTTTTCTTCAGAAGACACATTCCTTTTAGCAGCTTTTGGCACACTAGCTGGATTTGGCACAGAAGGACTCTTCTTGGCAACCTGGGTTCTGATACTTTAGTCATATTATTCTAAGGTTGTCTGCTTTTCTTGAAGCAGTGTGTTGCTTTCAAGAATATGTCATTACCAGAGTCTAATCTATATAGATTTCAGTGGTAGAGGAACAATTCCTGAGGTCTTCTGACACGGGAGAGGAAAGATCAATGTGACTTGGAGAATTGGGCTATTCCCAGATGAACGCAGGGGTTTCATTCTGGAGTTTCTCAAGAGATGGGCACGTAACTCAAACTTACCTGACATACTAGAAGCTTCCTTGTGAGGTTCTTCTCCAGCATGTCAGTTGCCAAGTAATTGAATTGAAGTGTATTGTGGTACTGGTTTAGCACCCGTTGTGAAAGAGGGCATAAAAATATTCAAAAAATGTTGGCTGTGTTTGAATATGTATGTTTAATCTTCCTATTTACTTTTTCCCTTCTTGGTTTCCCCACAGATGACAGGTTGTCTCAGATTTCAGCTCGCTCGGCAGCATCTAGTTCTCTTGCGTCTCAGATACTGGAACGAGCTCAGAAGAGGAAGGATTTCTGGGGCAAGGCATAGTCTCTCCTTCCTGTTGTATAGAAACTATTTTGTAAAATGATGAATTTTGTATAGCTTGTAGAGTACATTTTAAAAAATTGTGATTGTAGGTTTCACACAGCATCTTTTCACTTACCATTGATATGCCCAAGTTTTAGGACTTGCCATTTCAATTGAAAATTAAGTTATTTAAACTGATGATGTTGAAAATTAATGTTCTTTATAACTGAGAGTTAGGTCTTAATTCACTATGTTACAACAGCCTTTTGAGGCTTTATTTTTTTTACAGTGCCGTGCCACCTTTTGACACTGAGATAATTATTTTTTTATGGAACCTGTGTGTGACTTTTCAAGGTATTCTGCAGCAGTCATGCAGTATAACCTGGAACAGTATTCAGGGGCAACACCATCGTTCACCAAATATCTCAGTTGCTTTATTTTATCAAGTTATCTTAAGGGCAGCTGTGGTATATGTGTTTATGTTACTGAATGAATTGTCAGCATAACACAGCACTATAAGAAAGAGTTACTTTTACTACTTACTGCTTTTAGCCTTTTACCAAAAAATTCTTATGTCTTAATGACACTAACATAGAGTGTCATTAACTGTAGAAAAACAGGAGTTTAAGAAAAGTGAAGCATTATGGTTTGTTCATTGTCCGCATGTTTTTGGCCAGGATGACTGTCAGAGTTCAGAGTGTACAGTACTGCAGTTTGTCAGCTATACTGATATGAATGCTTGTCTTGTAGACTAGGACCCGTGTTAGTGTTAATTTCAGCTTCTCTAGAAAAAGCAAATTCAGCCACCTTAACCAGTGGTGTTCCCTAGCTCCACTTCAAACTCAGGTATTTAGGACTAGTGATCTCTTTAAGTAAACTCAAAAGAATGTTTTTTTTCCTTGACTTTTATATTTTAATTACCTCTTATCTTAGTTTCCTGTTTGGAGGAGACTGATAGCATTATGATTGTTACAGTGAAAAGTGTTTGTGATTATGCTGACAGCTCATTTTATGTTTCCAAGTGATGCAGACAAGTTAAAATAAAGTAGAGGAAATAGGTGGCTAGCAAGCAGTTTAGTTCTCTCTGTGGCTTCAGGTTTTAATACTAGTTAATTTGAAAATTTTGTACAAGAACAATTTGAAATTTGTACACACTTGATTGCATTTTGATTTTGTATGTAATTATGTATGCATATTACTGAAAATAAAAATGGTTGTTTGCTTTGTTTCTGTATTTAAGTTATGCTGGATAATTTGGCAGAGTCTGCTACATTGGCACTTCTCTGATTAGTTCTGTGTTTCACCTGTTCAGCTTGAATATCTGTAGACTTAAGATGTTACCTCAGAGCTGATCTTCAGAAAAAGTAATTTATTGCAGCTAGATACGTTGACACTAGAAATCACAACTGACTACAGATATTTTAAATGGTGACTTGAAGCAGATGGTTCTACACAGGCTGGAAAGGCTGCAATGCCCAGAGGGTCAGTCCCCAACAAATGATTTAAAGAGTGAGTGAATTAGTGCTGTCCAGTACTGATGATGTTAGAAAAGGGTCTTCGCTTCTTCCAGAAATTGTATGTTATAGTAGCTTCCTACCAGTGGAGTTGTTTGAAACAAATCAAAGTGTTTTATTTTATCTCAAGAGCTTCTGGGATTGTTCTCTGGTGTGCACTTAATGTGTAAGTTGTACTTGATCATAAAATTTCTATTGAAAGGGAAAATGTGCAACAGCGTTTATGAAAATTTCTGTTTTTCCTCCAAAATGATAGTTTTATAGTGGAAAACTTAATGGCTAAATGGGGAAATATTTTTGTTCAGTGTGGTATGTTACTGTCATGTGGGTGCATTAATTTTGCGGTACCTATCTACATTATTCATATCAACATGTTCTCCTTGTTTTTCTGGCCAAGAGCTCTCATTGTCTGTTATTTCTCTGTGATGCCTATTAATTGACTTTTATGAACTGTGTCCTCTTTCTTTGTTTTTCTATGTTTGCCTGGTTTTCCTGGCTATCTGACAGCTCTGTCAAGAGTTTTTTTGCAGGTCTGATTTTGAGTCCTGTAAGTCATAGATACTATAACACCATATGTGCCAGTTTTGCTTATAGTGTTGTCTGTACTGGTACAGGTGAGTCTGGTACATCTTAGGTAGCTCTGAGTTTGTTAGATGTGTGCAGCATGGTACATGTATATTGATTTCTGCCAGGGAGAGAATAGGTATGGTAAGGGAGGGAGACATTTTTGTCATGGCTGTGCAACCACACCACACATTAACAGGAAGCTCAGAAGTTTCAGTTCACCTGATCTGACTGTTCACAAGACATAGTTGGGCACATGTAGGTCACTATATAAAATGATAGAGTCTTATGTATGTGACTTTACACGCTGAATTAAAAGAGTTCCCATCTGGTGGAAGGGTTAATGGTGGTGCCTTTGGTGCTGTGAGGCTGTATGCACTGACATGGTCTCACTTCTCTTTTTTCCGCTCTGTGTGAACTGAGTGGTGACTGCTGTTGATAAGTCTTATTAAAACTTCTTTATGTTTTACTGATGTTGGCAGGAGTTTTCTGAAGAAGCAAGACCGCTGGACTAACATCTATTGCATTTAGATTGACACGGGGGTTTTTTTGTTGTTTTTGTATTAATTAGTTAATCATTTTAGGACTGCTGTAGAAGTTACTACCTCAGTGGTCCTGATAATAACATGGTATTAACACATTAAGAACGCTGGTAGCAGTAATATAGTGTTGTCTCAACATATCTCTGGGTTGCTTTCTCTTGTATCTCCGCTATATGAATGTTTTTGAGAATAAAGTTATTTAAAACAGAAGAGGTTTTTTTGTGTGTTTGTTTTGGTTGGGTTTTTTTGTTTTGTTTTGTGTTTGTATAGCTGTGGTTTNCCTCTTGGATGTTTTATGATATGAGCTACCAGCTTTATGATATAGCATCTTATGCTTAGGAGACCTAAAAATTATGTAACAAAAGCAAGTGAAGGTCAGAGACAAAGATCTTTGATGAAAGATCAGATATAAAAGCCGAAGTGTTACTGTCAGAGGAAATGTGTTACTCTGTGTTACAAAGGTGTTACTGCCAGGGAAGGTAGGAAATTGCACATCCTCGGCAAAAACCCCGAGTCAGCTGTGCCTGTACTGAGAGCTGTCTCCAGAGCCTTTTTCAATCACCTAATATTCCCAGGCTAGGCAATTTTATTAATGCTATTCATTCTTCTTCCAAAGGACTCACAATTTCTTACGTAACATTAAACCTATCACCCAAAAAAAAAAAAAAAGGAAAAAGCGAAAAAACCAAGCAAAAATATAATGGTCAAATGCCACATGTCCTCTCCCAGTGTCTGTATTGGTACCATTTCCTCTGTAGGAATTGGAATTGAATCCCTTCTGCCATTCCTAATGGTTGTGCCCAGAAGACACTTGCCTGTGTACTAGGATGTTTCCATAGGGAATGATTGGATTACAGAAAAGCTTATTTTCAAGTTTTGTAGGGAAGAATTCGTTTCCATTACTGAGGTTTTCATTGCTGGGCAGAGAGCTGACTAAAATTAGTTTACTGGAGCTTGAGCTGAAACAATTTTATAGTCTACTTTAATCTTTGGAAGTTTGAAAGTCTGGACAAAAGCAGAGAAGAACTGAGATAAAATTGACTTGACAGCTGACTGCTTCACAAATGAACCGGAGCAAAATGAGGGGATGAGTGTGACTTGAAACCTGAGGTTGAGTGTTTAGTTTTAGGTGTTGCACGACATGTGGCCCATTCATACAAGGGTTTAAAGGGGGAGAACCTCACTGCCAAATAAAAGGTCCAAGAGCACAATACACAGGCTCACTTTTTCACATGCCAGCTCTTGACAGTATTTCTAGCCCAGTGGCCAGTCCCGACATTTCCAATAATGCAGTATAATCCTGGCTGATTGAAAATGTACTAAAGCCCAAGAGAATTCCTGCATGTTAGTACATTGCTGCTGATACACAGCAGCTGAACATCGAAGTACAGTATTGGTTGCTCACCTGTGACCTCATTCAAAGTCAGAAGGAAGTGTCTGTGGATTTAGAAACAGATGTGATGCAGAGTTCTAGTCCTCCTCAAAAAATCCTCTGCCTTCAAAATGGGTCAACAAGTCATTGTCGAGAATATTTACCACTATGGTTTCTTAATGAGTTAGGGAAGTTCCATGTAATTAGACTTCAAAAGTTTATAGGTGAGTTAAATGACAGGGTAGACACTTAACTCTTGGGGCAGTACCAGGGAGATAAAGTGACCTGTGAACAATTTCAAAATAATTTCCTTTATTAATTATACTTGAAAAAAATACAGAGAGTACTTTATAGAAGATTAAATGTCTTTGGTAGGTTTTAATTAAAAGGAAAGCAGAGGACATATATTTTCTTGTGAGAATTTAATATTTTAAACAGTGCTACTAACCTTACATATTAAAAATATTATTAAACCTATTAAAAATTGTGAAATAAGAAAGGGAAATTACTTCCCCCTCATTTTTCAGATGCATTTTGTCCAGTTTACTCTTTCTCCACAAAAAAAGACCCTCCAGTGATGGTTTCATCCAGAGTACCACATTTTAAATGAAAGGCAGCTTTCCTTCCACTGATCTCTCCTGCTGTGCAGTTCAGGGAAGGGGAATCTAAACAAGCAATTTCCCTGAAGTTCACCCTCAGTGATGGTTCAAGAAGACCTTGTTTTTGAAAAGTCTATTGTATTTCCTCCTCAAACAAGAATAAAAATAAACTGTTCCTCAAATGTAGCAGAAAATACAGAGCTGAAGTCTCTTCTGGACTTCAGCTGGGGACTGGGGTAAGATCCAGCACTAGCACAAGTTTTCAGCCCCATCTTTCTGTGGGATGTATCACTGGGTGTGTATCTCCCGTCTGGGGTGTGGTGAGCTGTGACAGGTCTTTGTTCAGTGCAATCTCATAACAGAAATCCAACACCCTGGGAGTGGGAGGCATATCTCCACTTCCAAAGAAATCCTACTGATGTGTTACAAGGAATCACTGCAGCCGTGACTGTGGCCACACCATAGCTCTGTGGTACATCCAGGAGTAATAGCCCTGGGAAGAGGCCAGGAGCGATCTGATGAACATGGGAAATGTAAAGTCTGCTGTGTTAGTGTCCGGTAACATCTTGGCTGTTTGCTTTTGGGCTGGACCATACTCAGAGTAAGCTAGAGGGATGAAAGATATTTGTAACTCACAGCTGCTAACAAAAGGGTAAATAATGCAAAAGCTTTAGCAATGTCATAAAAACAGAATTTGCAAAACATGAATTAATGAACTTGAAACATGCGTTTCAGCATCTCAGTGTCTGGAAAATAGCAAGGTAAACTAAACAACTGAAACCGCCTCAGAAGGAGGACACGATGGCAAAACCAAAAAGTAGCATGGCTGAGATGGCTAACAATACAGATGGGAGGCTAACTTAAGGTTTTCTATGAAAATAGGTATGTCCCAGTGTATGGTTTGAAATAAAAGAGCAGGAATACAGAAGAGATCCTGTAATTACTGCATAGGAAGGGGCAGAAGAACGATTCAGCATCTAATTCCTCATAAATCCACCTGATTTTGTTTAAATATCCATCAGGGCAAGGGATGAGGTGTGCTCCTCGCAGTGGTTTGAACTGATAGGAGTGGCACAGCACCTGCTTAGGTCATGTACCCTTTCCATGGGACTGGAGCCACAAAAAGAGATCAGGCAAGCTGGATCTGTGTCTGATGAGTGAGTGACCAAAGGGATGCAGAGGTAACATCTGCCAGAAGGACAAGGGACAGGGGATCTGAATGCCTATCCACAGCTCCTGTTGTGGGTATGGGACTTCGGTTCTGATGGATGAGCTGGTGGAGAAACCTCAGTTTGAATGAGACTTTGGTTACCAGACTGTGTTTAACACCTGGGGAGGAGTTAGTGGAAATGCATTTCAGGGAGGGTCAATACTTCAAAGCAGCCTATCCATCAGGATTCTCCCAGTTTGGTCTTTAACATCTGTCCTTTGCTTAAGTAAAACTCAGCCTTTCATCTTCTCATTAATCTGTTCCCCCACTGGAACTATTAGCTTGAAATATATGTGGAAAAGAGTTTAGAAATATATTCTTGAATAGCCTTGTGGAACATTTGGGTGTGAACTAGACTGTTGACACCCTGGGTCCAGTTTCTGCTGCCTGCTGCAGTCAAGATGCATGCCAGATGGATGCCCACCCTCAGAGCTCTCAGATATCCACTCTCAGAGGTAGAGCTGAAGCCTTGGTTTTCCAGATCTCTTTTCTCCTATTTGTCACCTGTGTACCTTGTGGGTATGAGAAAAGCAGGAGTTTACATTTGTACCAGTTCTGTGTTCTCACGCATTACTGTCTACAGATGGGTTGCAAATTACCATCTAAAGAGTGCAGTGTCCCGTTTGGAGCATTGCATGGTATTTCAGACTGAAGGTGCAGCGCTGCCTTCATGTTAGCAGAGGAGCCTTAGGAATATAGAAATCACCTGGACTGATACATGACCACAGCTCTGGTCATTATACCTGATTACAGCCTTAAATACAGGTAATATTTTTGAAAAAGGGAATTTGGAAATCAGGCATGTGATAAATGCACTATTGATCCTACACAGTTTCTGATCTCTCAGAGAGGATTGCACAGTGATGTGCAGATGGCCGGTGACTCCAGTGGGCCACTGTGTGGGAAAAAGTACTCTCAGGGCAGGAGCCACAGATGGTCAGTGCTTTGGTTCTGATACAGTCTCTGATCACTTGTGTGCACCAGTCAACAACAGCGAAACCAGTCTTGTACCACAGAAAATTTGATGGTTTTCTGCCATCAAATTGTCAATCAATTAAGTGCATTATAATTAGGACAGGAGGCACAAACTCATACAATTCTCAAATATTTTTATGCAAAAAGTATTCAGGATTCCTACCCTGGTAAAAGCCCCTGCTTTGCCCCACATTGATATTTGGTTTTTTTTATAGGAAACTAAAGATTATGATGGCCTTGAAGTTGTATTTTTGGGTTTTGAAGTGGTTAGGTAGTTCTCAGAAGAGGATACTGGAAAGTAAGAGACTTGCTGATGTCATTTTTATTTCACCACCAGCACCCCAAAAAAAAAGCTGAGAGAGATGTTGGTGGCCCTATATAAGGTGCAGCTCACCTCCTGCAGAGCATGCCAAGAATCACAGCAAAGGTAAGGCTTGCAGCCTTTGTGCAGTTCTCACTTTGCCTCACCCGCTCTCCTTGGTGCTAACGCTGCCTTCTCTCACATCAGTGCTGAGCCCTGCGTCTGCAGCCTGCTGGGACGGACGATTTCAGACTCTGAGCCATGGCCTCCCTGCACACCTTGTCCAAGAGCTTCTCAGGATGGGTTTTCTTCTGCTGCTGTTGCTGTCTCCCCCTTCTTCTCACCAGCTCTCTGCCTCTGAAAGGGGCTTCCATTGCCCATCATGCCTGCAGGCTCAGGAAGACCAACTTCCAGCAGCTCTACATCAGGAATCGCACCTACACATTGGCTAAAATGGTACAGTTATCCATGTGTTCTTCATGGTGGGATCTGAGGACCTTCTCCTCTGTTGGTGCTGTGACTTCTAGCCTTTGGCATTCCTCCCTCTTTCCCCAGCCTTTCTCCAGAGGAAAAAAAATAGGTGGATTTGCAGTAAGGCAGAGTTTGGGTGTGTGGAGCAGGTCTATTGCCTGCTGGCTTTGTAGCCAGGGAAAGCTGCTGCCTCTCCTCCTGCTGCTAAGGGAAAGGCAGCCCCTGGAACAGCACAGCTGCTTCTTTTCAAGCAGCTGCTGCCAAATTGGGTAAATTGTGAAATATGGCATTAAATTTCTCAGTTTGCTCAGGCCATTTGGAGCTGGGCCTGTCTGTGACTACAGTGCTCTGCTAGGGCAGGTTTCTTGTCTGCTTTTGCCATGGGTGGGTCTCCCTGGGTGCACACCATCGAGCACCTCCCAGCAGCACTGTGGGCCACTGTGAGGTCGGCCACCTGCAGTATCTGGTTTAGTCACCATAACCACGATGACTTCTGACTTTTAAGTGGGGGATATGAATTCAGACCTTGGCTTATTTATTTTCCTGTGATACTGACCTTGAATCTCACCCAGCTGAGGGGAGAAACAGACACGATGTCCAAGGTTATCTACCTGTAACAGACTGTGGTGTCCATTGCCTCATTTCACCTGCATTTTCATTGCTGATGAAAACTTTTGGGTTTATTATTAATTTTTAAGTAAGGTGCCTATCACCACCTGACACTTCCTTTTTTCCTCTCAGGCCAGTGCCTCAGACAAGGACACGGACAACAGATTGATTGGGCAGCAGCTCTTTGTTAACATCAGGGTAAGCCTTACGTGAGAAATCTGCTCTTTGCATCCTTCTGCAGCACTTATGATCTCTTGCCTTGATTTAACATGACCTCTTACTTTCATACATAGGAAAACAACCGCTGCTACATGATGAAGAGGGTTGTGGAGCTCGTAGTAAAAGATGTTCTCCTGACTGAAGTCAAGAACCAGTACCCTTATGTTGAGGAGGTGGCACAGTTCTTGGCATCCCTGACCTCAGAGCTGAGCGGCTGTGTGAGTAACGCTGGGTTTCTTTCCCTCCGACTCTCATTGCTGCTCCTAAATCTCAGAATGCTACAAGCAGTGGCAAAAGGCAGTGATATGAAAGGAAACCTCAGAGATATGAAAGTCAGAGTTAATAGAAAGGTGTGAAAAAGAAACAAAAGTACATCGTTGCGTATAGCTGTCCATCTTACATCTGGATGTTTCTTTTCTTTTAGCAATTCTCAGGAAAGAGAGACCACATTGAAAAGAACCTGGAACAAATGAAGAACAAAATGGAACAGGTACATTTCCCTCAAACATTTTGAAAGAGCAGTTTCAAACCCCAGTCCTTTAGTTGGATTAAGGCTGACCTAATTACAAAACAAACTCAAGATTATGTAGGACGTGAAGCCTACAAAGGCATTTAAATAGGAGATTAATGATATTTCCCCTTCTAGCCCTCCCTCACTTGTCCTGTTAGCTCTCTGCACATGTTATGGTAATTTAAACCTTCAAAAATTAGGTTTTGGGAAACTTATATGCTAGTCTAGGTTTGAATGAACTAGTTTATATCTTATGATATAATGACACTAACAGAACTATATAAGAGAATTAGAAAAGTAAATTATTGATTCAGTTTCTGTGACAATCCTAATTTAAATTTTCAAAAAAAAAACCAACTAGTTGCTAAGATTTGCATTTTGCTCTTTTCTAGTTGGGAGAAAATGGAAAGACTAAAGCCATTGGAGAGCTGGATTTACTGTTTGACTACATGGAAAATGCCTGTACTGATGACCCAAAGAAGGGAGGGAACAAGAAGAAAAACTGAAAAAATTCTGGATCAGGCTTGAAGAGATGTCTCTGCAGATCTCTTGCAATAACTCAAATTGATTAGCTGCAACTATGTCCATTCCCCCCAGATGCAGTATATTTTTCACTTGTGTCAAAACTAGCAAACTAAGTGGGCAGAGACAGGATGCATATTGCTGCCTTCTTTGAAAATGAAAACTCCAGGACATTGCCTCTTGATTGCAACACAGGGCATTCGTTATTTACAAAAGCACTCTTCTGTCCTCCTCATCTCCACAGGAATGAGGCAGCCATTTCTATCTTTTATACTGAAATTTGACACCTATAAATCAGCTTTGCTTAACGCAGGGATGTTTTAATGTGATGTTTTACCCAGGATGTTTTGAGCCTCCTAGTTGGAAATCTCTCTTGCATATATTGCCCTCTTCTGACCTTTGCCTGAAAAGTTGGTATTTCAGACTATTTCAGAAATAATTTTTATAATTTGTATTTAATGGTAATTTATTTTAAGGTAATAATTATACAATATTTTATTTATATAGATTAATTGAAAAATATCTAAGGAAATGTATTTATGAAGCTTTACAAGAAATTAACACTGCTGTGTGATATTTATATGCAGATGGAATGTTTTATACATGCTTGCACTTTAATTTATTATAATAAATATTTTGGGCCTCAATATTGCCATTTGCAGAGCTTTTGTCTTTTCTTGAAACACAAGGGAGATGACACACATTGCACCTGTGAAGCTGCTGGACTAGTGGCTGTATTCTTGTGCCCAGAAAGGATGCAAGCTCTGCCTGGGGCTATGCTTCGTCACCATAAGCCTGCAATTTTGACTTCTCACAGGCCAGGGCTTAGTGGGGAGCATGCCAGTCAGCCTTTCTTACAGGGGATGGTGGGAAAAATAGCATCACTCCTGAAAGTCATTGGTTTGGTTCACTGGTTCTGCCTCCGTACACACGGAGGCAAGATCTCCCCTTGAACAGCTGCTATTGAAAAGTCCCAAACTGTCCCCATGGGTCAGATGACATGAAGAAAAACAGGCAGCAGCTGCTAATGAAAACTCAGAACTCTGCATTCCCACTGCCCATCCATAGCATACCAAGCACAAATGGTGTTCTGCAGCATCAGGGATCTGAGAGCCCTTCAGAAGAGGATGTTTGGTGCCTATTCTCAACACAAACTCCAAGGCAGAAAAATCCCCCAAGTCCCTGAAGCACTGTTTAATCTGTGATTATCATGTCATGTCCTTCAGCAAAATCTCCTGGAAAGACAAAAGAGTTGCTCTGGTATAGCCAGGTAAATTGGTGACTGGACCAAAGGGGTGAAAAGCATCCAAATAATCAGAAAGCCAGAAGAAATATGTACTAGCAGATTCCAGCAACTGCTGAAGTCTTCTTGAGCAAGGCCTTACCATTTATTCATCAGGGCAACAAGTATCCTGTCCAAATTTAAAAAATGTTGCTCCTGAACCAGAGCAAATTAAAGATGGATTTAAAAGTATCCATCCATACTTATTTTGAACACAGTTTATATGAACTGAAATTGCAACAGTTTATTGTGGGAAATCACATATTCAATGGGCATATGATCCATTTGGGTGATGGATGCTTGTTACCTGTCAAACTAGATGCATTCAACATGGTTTACTTCTCCCCACTTTCATTTGCATATCACAGGACAAGGCAGAAGTGACTCATTAATGACAGGCAGCCAGGATCTGGCACTGCATGACAGTTTCAGGGATTTAACATTTATTATATATTCAGCTGGATATATATTTCTTCTGGGATAAGGAATGATGTTGTCAAGAGCTATTGGCTAGCATCCTTTCTCTTATCATTCAAACTTGTGAGAACTGACAGCAAAGGAAGGGAGTTTAAACACCAAATGGATAGTTCACTTCACTTCACTGACCTTTGACATACACAGTCTTTCCTTGAACTACATCTGTGTCCCTTTATAGTCAGTGGAGGATAAGAGGAATTATACAGGTGTCATTTCTCCAGTCTGCATTAGAAATTTATAAAGATTGTGGCTTTGGGCAGGATAACGTGACTTTACCCTAAAAGTACCTGTTTTGTTCCTTAATGGTAAATAAAGACCAGACCATGAGCCACACACTTGCTGTTCCTTGTTGATAAACTAGCTTCACAAAAGGATAAATAACTTATTTCCTTCTTCTACTTCCTTTAGGTCTCTTCTGCACTGTCCTTACTGAGTTGCCCTACCCAGAAATGTCAAATCAGTCTCTCAAGTTTTCCACACTGAGGCTAAACCCAGATTAAAATCTGTTTGTCCACAAAAGCATGAAAATGAAGTTGACTAATTATTAACTTCTCCAACCCTAAAAACCACCAGTTGGAAGGCTCTACCACAGAAACCTCATGAGCTGGAGCCCTGGAAATGCCACGCAGCAAACTTTGTAGAATTTCCTTCTCAGGTTTTCTTGCAGGATATGTGTGACTTGAGGATGTGTGAAGGATGGTGGTGATGGTCAGTTTTGAGCAAAGGAAGTAGAAGTCGGAGTAGGTTTCCCTTAAAGAGGAGGAAATGTCTGGGACAAACAATTGCTGACCAAAAGAAAACAAAAAAGTAGTTTCAGTCAGGCAAACTGGGTTTTAATTCCGTTAATAGTTCCAGCTCAAAAAAGGAAAATCTTGCTGAAATGTTTTGTTCTAACATTTTCTAAATAGTTAGTGTTTTGGTTTTATGTGCATTTCTTTCAAAGGTTGAAAAGAAATTTGAAAGCAAAATGAGCTGTTTCATTTTGAGTTGGACAAGTACATTGGGCCTACACAAAATGAATAATTTTGGTTAAATTTTCTGGTTGGGTCACCAAAGAGAAACTCCATTATTCACGCAATTCTAATTCCCGTTGCCCTATTTTCCTTTCCATTTTCTGCCTCCAAGTCACGGCCTCTTTGCAATTCCCAGAGATCCTCGACTAGCAACCTTAGGGAAAGCACCTGCTCCACATTGAGGTCAGCTCCACTATGAGGGCTGCAGGACCTCTTCCTGGGCAAAAATTCACAGACAACTCTACTGTCAAATTTGTGTTTCATTGGCTCTTCCTCCCCCTCTCTTACATTAGGTGACCAGAACAGGCACTTTTTTTCCTACACAGATAATTGTAAAGCATTTATAAAACTGCCTCTGAAATGTCATATTGTGAAGAGAGAAGAACCCAAAGCATGAACAGAAGTTTCCACATCCTGCTGAGTAAGCATTGGTGACAGTTTAAGAAACATGTCTTAAATACATTGCCTGGAGTGTTACTCATTTAAGAGATTTACATATTCAGTGTATGAATATATACTCCCTGAGTGACCTAGAATAATACAGGGTTGATATTTCAAATTTGCTGCTGGAAGTATATTCTAGGCAATGCAAAATGTTGCAGCTATCCTGTTCATAAATCAGTGGCATGTGATTATGTCAGCTTGTGCTTTAAAGCACAGTTAGCTACACAATTAGCTGCTCTGAAGGAGGTATGGACTGCAGTGAGCAGCAGTAAATGCCTGACAAACTTTTCAGTCAAAGTAATGACCACAGAAAGAAGGGAGAACCTACAATGCAGTTCTCTGAGACCCTGGGTAGAATTGGCAGGCCACTACCCAAAAAAAAAGTTACATAAAATAACATATTTAAGATGGAAAGTAATGCAACCTCTCAGGGGATCCAGACCAGGATTCTATGCCATTCAAGAATGTTTGTTAGAAAGTCAAATTTGGGTGAGGTAACTAAATAGAGACTATGCTAAGGCTGGTGGCACTTTTGGGGCTACATATGACTCATAGCAGGTATCCATTTGTGACAACTTTTTCATGGTTAACACAAAGCTGCAGACATTGTCAGATTAACTGTATGAACCTCACCACTAACAGAAGGCTAAACAGCAATGCAAGTGCAAAGATTTCTTCTCAAGTCTAGGAAATCACTCTCTCTGTTAACCTTTATATTACAAATCCCTGGCCAAACACACATATGTCAATTTCTATAGTTTAATTTGGAATTCAATGATGAATGGTTTGAAAAGAAAAGATTCCTACATCTTTCCTTCCTTAAGGAGAAATTAAAGTAAAAATTATATTGAGAAGAACGATTTACCCTCAGCAAACTAGCTCATGGGACCCAAATGTAAATATTTTTCCAGTATGAAGGATTAAAGCACAGCATTTAATATTTCCAGGATCTGGCCATTTTTCTTATCCAAGTTCGATTAAAAAAAAAAAAGGCTATCTTCTAAACTAAAAATATTTTCTCTTCAGCTATGGGCAGCATGGATAAAAATATTTTGAAAAAAAGCAGACTCATTAATATGTCTTTAACTAGCTTACTTGAAACTGTTTTATGGTTGTTTCTTCAAGAATCAGTAAGGCTTTTCCCCTGGAAATTGTAGCCCTAGTTTCAAATGACTGAATGCAATGTTTTCCAAAAACTGCAAAATTGCACCAATTTAAAGTTCTCTTTATTCTACAATTTTTTTCCAAAAGAAAGATTTTTGTCTCCTACTGCACATTTAAAGAATAGTGATGATGTTCCTTAAGGAGTGAAAAGAATGGGGCAATCATGCATCTGTGGTAAAGTCTAAAAGCTGTGCAATCATGAAGATTGACTTTCTGATTAGGCCTTGTGATGTGAGAGCTCCCCAATGGATCAGTTCATCCTGCATCTGGTCCTGCTCCAGAGAAGGTAGAAAGTAAGCTCCTATTGACTTCAAAGTGTGTAAGATCAGACTTGTAGTTTGTGTATTTATAGGGTTAATTATATTACAAAAAAAAAATTTAAAAGGAAGGTTTCAACACAGATAATGGAAGTGATGAATTGGACTGTTGTGATAAAAGGCTTTGTCATGAAAATCTAGTGTATTAACACTTGTTTCAGAAGCAGAGGTTCCAAAATAAAGTTTAGATGCTGCTTGTCTTTGCAATGACCTTGTATTTATTGTTGGTCTAAAAATACCCAGACCATGTCTTACTTCTTACCAAAAACATCTGTAAAGTGTCTGGTTTGACCAACTTTTCTCCTTCAGTAGTTATCCTTTATAATATGAGTCCTGACAGTGTTGAATAGGGGAAGAAATTCCAGATTCTCTCTTTTTCTTATGTTGTCACCAAATAAAGAAATGGTGTAACTGAGATTTAAGGTAGATATTACCAGATTTAGGGATTATCAACTCTGGAGCTTATTTTTACTTTGACAGCTCAAAAAGAGAGTGTGCTTATTTGTCAAGGACAGCATTTGGCAAAAAATAAGATTAGTTTGTAGTCATTAACATGAACATCAACACTGTGTTCATTTCTCCTCTATGTAATAGAGGTTCAATTCAGTTTAGGAAAGCATCTTGGCTTGGTGGGAACCACGTATGGCTCAGAAAGTGCAGGACAGTTACTTGCACATGAGATATCTGGCTTAACTTGGCATGTGAGCTTGTAGCCTCCAAAACAGGGAGCTGCTCATGTTGTCATTGTGCCCTCATTTTAATATCTGCCAGTGATTCAGTTCTTACATGACATGGATTTCTGGGAACTCGAAACAAATCAGTGACCAAGACTCTGATCCTGCAAATTGCTAAAACACCACATATTCTCCTCATTTTGATAGTAGCCTTATATGAGTCATCTGCCCTAGCTTTGGTGCCAGAAAGCCAGTTAGCAAAGCTGAGCTGCTGCCCACAGGCGCTCACAGAGCCTGTCCCTAGCCCTGTCAGCAGTAGGGGTGGCAGGCAAGGAGAGCCTGGTGCCTCCATCAGCCCCGTGTGATGAGCACAGACAGACGCACAGCCTCGGGGCTGCGGCTGGGCCATACAAATGGACTCCAGGGTGTTACGTTGCCTAAAGCTAAGGGCAAGTGAAGGAACCAGAATCAAGAAGCTTTTTCTGTGCCATTTTACTTTGGAAAACTTTTAGCAATAAGAACATAACTGTGCTAGATTTCAATTTTCAGTTCCTAACTGTTTTCCATTGGTACTTGCAGTTATGGACTTCACTTTCTGTTGGTAACCCAAAGAGGCTGGAAATGAATAAATAAGAGAGAATGTTTTTTAGGGGAGGTGAATATGTGAGGTTTCTCTGAAAATAGGAAGACAGGAGCAACTCATATTTTTTCTACACTGCTGAAGAGTAAACCAGAGAATTTCTTAGACCTGCAGTATGAAGTTTTGGTAGGCAGGCTCAGGCTTATACCGTAACCTCATTATCAGAACCGAGATAAGGGAGATTGATAAATTACCTCCTGTTCCTTGCTATATAAATATCAAATAAATAAAATGTTATGATGTTGTGATAAATAAAATGTTTGCTTTTCCAAAGTGACAGATTAATAAAAATAAACTTTTATATGTTCAGAGGTTTGGGCAAACATTTCAGACCTAGAATATTTTGAAGGGCTTGCCTGAGAGTTTTGAATCATCCTGTCTGAAGATCAAGGCAACAAATGTGGTTTTTATGGAGCTGCTGAGCTAAACAAAGCAAAATCAGGTAAAAAAATGCCTTTTTTCAAGAAAAAGAATTCTCATGTGTAAAAATTTGGTTTCAGATAATCTAACCTGGAAATGTGAGGAAACCTTTCACAACCTTTGTGTATTTGGAACTGATAAAAGCTTCTTTACAAATGGGTAAAAGTACCGAAAACTTTTAGGGATGGGAAAAAAGTAATTAAAATCAAGGCTGCCATGTGATTTTTCCAGCCCACACAGTGAGCTATAGAGTTAACCTCTTTCTGATGATCTAAGTAATACAAATTATCAGAAAAATTATGGCAAAGGATTTTTTTTGTTTTTATTCTTTGTAGCAAATAGTAGCTTTGAAGATTTTATTAAGTTTGAAAGGTCTTTTTAATTGGATTTTTGAAATGTTTTTCTGCTTTTCTACGTAAGAGTGATTTTCTCCTGGAAACTCAAAAATTGGTAAGCCCAGCACTGATATTAAATTGTAAAAAAAAAACCAAAAAAGGTGTCCATTTGTTGTTCTCTGCAAACCATAGCTTAAAAATTAAAAGTAGCTATTTTCATATGGGGAACACTCAGAACTTACTGATTAGTTTTGCTTCACTCCTGCAAGTGTATTAGATGATTTAAACTTCTGTCACAGTTACAATATGAATTGGATATATGGGAGTTTGCAAAGTCAGTGCTCAGGTCTGTAACTGTAACTTTGCATATAAGGATTCTCTGAAAGCTCTACTAAATCTACAAATATTAAGAGATGACATATTTTTGTTTTGTTCAAGAAACTCTTAAAGAAGGTTTCTGTTAAAACATTTCTGTAATTTAAAGTGTTGTGCATGTGTTTACATATTGTGCTACACATTAAGTAAAAAGTAGACCCTGAAAATAAGGCTAAAGAGTGAAACTCCAAACAAGCAAGTTATCCAAAGCTTGGTATAACCAGTATTCTACTTTTTTCTTAGGTTTCTAAAATAAATTTCCTAAGTTTCCAAAATAAAGTTTTTCAGTTGTTTCAATTGGAAAAATAATCACAAGTTTCCTGATCTAAAGTGAAAATTTCAATGGATATGTTGACATCTCTGGCATTTTTCTTTCTTTCAATATTTTGTGATATTTTATTTTTCTATAAGTTTTAGGAGTCTTTACAATGCAATCTCTATTTTATAAATCCTGCCAAAAGAAACTCTTCTTTTACAGCACCAACAGGTACTTCCCTAATGACCTGTGCTATGGGATTTTACATGCTTTGGAACTTCTCATAAATAAATCATTATTTGGCTTCTATATATTTTTTAGCAAAAAAGTGCCATATGTGACCATATCTGATAATTAAATAAGTAAAATTTCTCCCAAAAGTGCCTTTACTGATGAGGTTAATTGAAAGCACCCCTTCACAAAGAAGGAAGATGCACAGTGGGAAGTGGAAGGTCTGAAGTCATGAAGGTGCTGGGGAGATGGTTCCCTAGCAGCAACCTCTGACTGAAGGGCTCAAGGATGCTTCTGAGGGAAAGACAAGAGAGGGAAGCACATTTATTGCCAGTAGGTTTAAGTTCACTGGAGGGAGGACAGCACTCCTAAACAGAAAATCCCTCAGGGAAATCACTTTGTTGCCTGCTGCGCTGTTGCTTCTCTAGCTTTTGCTCTCTAGTCCTACACTGGGGAGTCAAGGTGGCAGACGTCCTGCAGGAGAGTCCAACAGAGCCCAGCAGTGGCCAGGATTTCAGGAAACAGAAAATCTTTAGCTCCAAACCAAATGGATGACTTCACTACTTTACTGAAGTACAAATATTCTCACTGCAAGCAAATATTTCCTATATAGAGGTTTTTTTTTTTAAATTTATTTTTATGAAAAACTTTTCTTGCAAAAAAAAAAAAAAAAAAAGGATTTTTCATATTGTGGTTCAATTTATTGCCTGGCATTAGCATGGGCATATCAGATGAGAGATTCAACGCCAGTCTTCCAGCCCAGCTCCCAGGTGGTGTAACTCATAGAGCTGTATGGGAGCCTGTGCTGGCATTGCCAAGATGCTCAGGAACGTCCTGAGTTAAGAGAACAGAGGGGAAAAAGAACCTTTAAAAAAAATAGAAAAAAGGAGCGAGAATGAGGGTTAAAAAAGATCATGGGGAGAGACAAAACTGATAAAACGGTGCACAAAAATAGAAGGAGGACAAGCTTTCCAGGATAAGAGTTGTGCCATGCAAACTGACACACTTGTACCAGATTAGCAGCTGTGGACATCCTCCTCCCCCAGAACCAGACCCAGGTTTCCACGAGGTTGGCTTTTTCCTTTTGTAATTTTAGTACAACCTTTTATTAATGCCATGACGACATTACAAGAGAAAGCAGGCCACAGACTTTTGAACACTCCTGTATGTCACAAGAGAAAACAAGGAGTGTGGAATAGCCACATCCCCACGCGGGAAGGCTGAGCTGTTATTGCCAAGCACATCTGTACACTCTGCAGAAATACTGCTGTGCAAGGATTTCCTAGTGTGAGTTTTGTGGTGGCAAACAAGTGTTTTCTAAAGAGTTTGGGGATTGAATCACTGTTGCTAAATGCGATCTCTTGAATGATGCTCAAACATTTTTTCATATCTCTTTCTTTCATAAACTCTATTCTCAAATGCAAGACTATGTGTGTGTGACTAGTAACGGCTATATACGTAAAGATTCTATATAAAATTCAGCTCCTTGTCCAGCCAGAAAGTGATTACTAATTTTTAACTACATAACTAGACATTGAGATGTATCTTGAGTTAGTCAGACAGCACTGAGCATTCTTCTGAAACAGTTGGCCATAAAAACTGCTACTGCTTAGAAAACTATTTTTTTATTTGTTGTCTATTTCTGTGCACAAATGCAAAATTTTAGTTCTAGTACCTGGATGGTTTCAAAATGGACGCAAAGTATACTCTGTATTCTGTGTCTGAAAAGATTGAATGTACTGAACCTTCCAATCAGATTTCTGAAGTAAAGCTAGCTTGACAGATAATTGTCAGCCATCTGTCACCAAACTGAAACACTGAAGCAGGCCAGTAGCACAGGGAAATCCACCACTTGAACCAGTGCTGAGAATGACAGAGGACTGACAGCATGTTTTATAGCAATTTACATTTGAAGCTTACTCAGAAGTTGTTATACATAAAGTGCAAAGGAGTGCAAATGCAGGGAAAACGTAATTATGTTTGAGGATTTTTTGTTTTGTTTTGGGTTGATTTGGTTTAGTTTGTCTTCTCATCTGGGTTTGAGTCTGATTTCTGCTTTACTTAATACCTTAAAGATTTTATGAGGTTTGTGTAAAGCATAGAGTGAAAAACTGAGAGAATTGGTTTTGTGGACCTGGTGGTGAAGTGCCACAGAGACAATTAAGGGACTGAAGCATCTTTTGTCTGAGGAGAAGCAGGGAGAGTTGGGACTGTTCAGCTTGGGGAAGAGTCAAGGAGATCTTATCAACGTGCACAAATGCCTGAAAAGAGAAAGCAAAGAGAGCCAGGCTCTTCTCAGTGGTGCCCAGTGACAAGACAAGAGGCAATAGGAAAAAATTAAAATCCCTGAATTCCACCTGAACATAAAACAGTTTTCTACTGTGACCAAAAATTCGCACAGGTTGACCAGAGAGGTTGTGAAGTCTCATCTTCAGAGTTATTCAAAACCTGACTAGACACAGTCCCAAGCAAGCAGTTGTAGGTGGCCCTTCTTGAACAGAAGCGTTGGACAAGATGACTTCCTGAGGTCACTTCTGACCTAAATCGTTGCTACTCTTTGGCAAAGGCAGTTGAGGGGCACCCAGTCAGGCACCATGAAAAGTGAGTGAACAAATGTAGGGATTCTGTGTGTAAGGATAGGAAAAACACCAGGCTGACATCCAGTCCTGGACATCCAGTGATTTTCATTTTCTTTGCACTGTCCTTATTTCATTTATGCAGGTTTATTTTTCCTAACCAGAGCAGTGTGTGTATAATATATAAGCTGTAGTGCTGGTGCCATCTGTTTGTGCTATTCTGTTGTTCCTCTGATGTTTATGACTACTGAGGCTACTGGTAGTGGGTCACTGGGTGCCTGTGTGCTGAGTTTGCGTGGGTAATGTAGGTACCCTTGTCTGAAAAATAGGTTCATAATAGTTCTGTATTTGTACAAAATCTATGGCAGCTCCAAGGGTTCCTATTATACTAATAGAAGGTCACGAGAAACAGTTTAACTCTGGTAGGTATTCAGGGCTTACCTATAGTTCATGACAACAATTTTTAGAAAATTGCAGACTCAGTATTGAATGCTAGGAGTTTCCCTTCTCCAAACTACTCTCTCCAAGGGAGGTACTAGGGTATCTCAATTTTTTATGTTCTAACGGCAGTGTTGTCACCCTCAGATTTTGTAAAATATCCCTAAACTTCTTTGTTGTTTATCAAATCATGTTTCTGAGGAGAAGTACTGGACCTCTTCATGAAGACCTCTTATTTTTCAGAAGATCAAAGTGAATCAAACAGGATAAGGAAACAAAAAAAATAGTAGACAATAGTCCTAAGATAAAGCATAACATTAGCAGCAGTTAAGCAAATATGAGTAATGTTCATAGGAAGTACAAGACATTTAATTCTAGTTATACTAACAGGAAACGAAATAAACAGAAATTGTGAAAAGTGAGAAGATTCCTAAGTAAGAAACTAGACAAGGCTCTTTGTGGATGGAGATCAAAAAGCCATTTAAGCTGCAAAACAGCCAGTGTATATGATTGTTACCTTAAATGGACTAACAGAATTTTGCAGCTGTGCTAGCTGTACGTGTTTGTTCTCCACAGATCAAGAGAATTTAATGTTAATAGTATCTAATAAGCTCATGTAGATCAAGACAATTCTGTGGCTCACAATAAAGCAGGGAAGAAAGGATCTCCGTCAGGCTGTTGTTTTCATGCACTCGCATGGAGCATGGGTCACACACAGCTTGCTTTGAAACTAAGTCCCTACACAGAGTAAATCAGGCAAGATATTCTTATCTAATAAGCTGACTACTCTGGTGGTTCTTCTTACGCTTTTTTCTTAGTTATTTTCTCTCTTGTTCATTCTCATGGTCATAAGCTTTATTACATTCTGTATAGATGTAACACATGAACTTCACTTGTGTTATCAGAATTGTATTGGTCCTGAAGTATTTGCTGATAGTGTACATCTAACTTTCCATTAGAGAGACAGCCTATTTCCTCTGGGGCAGGGTCCTTGAACTTCTCTGGTTTCCAAGCTACTCATGGAATCCAACATGCTTTGTGGTGTGCTTTGTTGTCCTCAGACTACCTCTGGATACATCAGTTCCACTGCCCATACAAAGCTTTGCAGGTGTTTTCTGACTTCATTGCTAAAAGGGCTGGTCCCTGAATTTGTTTTTTCTTCTGTTTCTTATAATTTTAAAATACTGAGTAATACTGGTTCTTTGGTATTCTATATTATTTATACTATAGTTATGTCTGAGTGCTGAAGTGGCACTAAAATGCAGTGTACAAGGTGCTACACAGGACCCAGAAAGAAAAGACCATGTTTGTTCTGAACAAGTAACACAGGAAAAAGTTAAAGAATATTGGCTATTTTTTGACTAGAAATCAAATAATTGTATCAAAAATTGTGGAAGTGTAATTGATTTTATAGGATTGGTTATTAAATGGTAGCCCCCGTTCTTTTATGAAAGGAGTGATAGGAAAGCCCTATTTTATTTTTATTTATTTTTTAAAGTATGACTACCTTGGATTTGCATCCACCTGCATCCTTTTACACCACCCAGTTGAAAAGTTAGCCAATTCAGTAAGACATTTGCTGATTCACATCCAGAGGTGTCTAGGGCCCAATGGAAAGGTGTCACTTACAGCCCTGTAAGTACGGTGATAGAAGTTCACTGAACCTCAGAAGAGACAAAATGAAACTTGTGGGCTCAAGGGTTTTCCAGCAACATTAGAAGTTTCAGAGATGTTGAAAATTATTAATTTTCTTATGAAAAGCCACTACAGACTGTCTACATGACCCATTTATTCCATTTAGAGGAAAACTGTTGACCAAGGAGTACCACACCAAGGCAGTTTTGCATTCTGACTGTATTGCTTTCACCCAGGATCCTCTTCTAGGAACAAACTAGCAATAAGAGGCTAATCTGCTGTTCACATGTCATGTGTGCTGAGGTTCAGTGCACTTCATCTGGCAAGCCTGACCAGCATTTAGAGTGTTTAAATACAGACCACAGTTCACACGAGCACTAAAATGCACATAAAGCCTCAGACCATCATCATCTCCACTTTCCAAAGTCTAAGATCTCCTCCCCTTGTTGGCTGTTTTTGTCCCTGGACCCCATCAACACTTCAGTGCCAGTTAAGCTACTGTGATGTGTAGATGGTTCTGTGGAAAAATGCATTTCCCAGAGCTGTTATGGGTGGGATGCTTGAAGAACCCTGCTTGGCCTGTAGGCTGCATGCATGCTTGTCTCTGTAAAAGGTCAGTGGGGTTGAGTCTGGAGTGAATTAATTACCCAGCTTGTCTCACCTTTCTTCCTCCCACAGCTGACACACGTCCTGGGCACAGGCACACTTGTGGCACCATAGAGGGACAAACAGCTCTGCTGCTGGATCTAACAGATCATGGCCATTTTGAGTCATGTCAGCTGCAGTTTAAATCACTTTCTCTGATCTGTTTAAAGTTTTCTATGTTGCTTTTGAAACATTAAACAAGTCAAATGCCTGTCCTTTGTGAATATTTCAAGGGTTTCCTTTTACATCCAACAAAAATGGTATCAAAGAAATTTTGTTCTAGGCCAAAACCTGCTTTCTTCTTCTTCTTGCACACACCTCAGCCAGCTGTCTCACCCACGATCTTGACATTTGACTTAAAACCATCCTTGGCTTAACAGCCTCACATGGCTGGTGTTACTTCACGATTTCCAAGTCTATCCTTGGAGTGATGTTCTTGCCTGTCTGGAGTGGTACCTAAGAAACCTGCAGTATTTGGCTGTGTTGGAAACAGGTCAGAGACAGAGATTACCCAATCTCCGACTACCTTTGTAGAAGACTGATAATCTGATTCTACTGTTTAACTTTTACCACCTCCATGGTGGCTATGCTGGGGTTACGTTGCACATTATTTCTCAGTGGGCTTTTAAAGTGACTTCACAGCCAAGGATGTCCTGGTCCTTCCACAGAGCCCTCCCTGGAGCCCTTCCTTTCACACTAAGCAGTCTACTGTTCCTACTGGGGCAAAGTCTGCCCTGGGAAAAGACTACAGAATTTAAAATAGGCAGCAAACACCTTTGCTAGTAGATGCTATACCCTGGAAAAAATACCCTTCTCAAAAACTGAACAAGGAAGTTCTAAACACCGTGCAGTCCAGCTTCCTTACAGATAACAGATTTTCTAATCCTTTTCAGGGTAAATTAGGAAAGGTTTTTTTTTCCTTTCTGGGCCATTACCTTTCAGAAAAGTGCCGCCATAAGGTTTTGCGGAAAAATTTAAAAAACCCCAAAACACATTTGGCATACTTTGTTGCGAAACTAAGCTAATGCTCAACTACCTTTTCCTCACTTGACCACCACTTAAATGAAAGAAGACTTCTCATATGATAGGGAAATTCTTCTTTCTTGGAAACCTTGACCCTGTTGCCAGTAAATATGGAGATATCGTTTAGAAAAACGTCACAGATGATTGTGGTCAAATTTGTTGAAAGTGGAGCAAGACGTATAAAAAAGCACAGCAAAAATACCGATCAGCCACCACATGAGCAATAGGTTATCTGCGTGAGCATCTCGGGGAAGAAGCTACTTTGAGGGTTAACAAAATTAGGTTAACCTCTGTCATCTAACCAGTCTGGCTGCATCACACATGCTACTGTGACTGTAGAGGCTCGAAGATTTGGGAGCGAAGATGAAAGGATGTTCTATTTTCAGATCTGGGCATTTTTTATTTCTGCTTTGCCTTTTTGCTGTGGAAGGCAAAAAGTCACCTACAGGAAAACATACCTGCCGAAAAGGACTCCTCTCCCAGGTGACAGAGAACCTGTATGTCAAGGCAACTAGTTTAAAATCATCTGTTCCTGTAAGTTGATCGCACTAATTGAAAAAGTTTATTTTATTTGTAGATGCTTCTTTATTAGTTTAATTACTGAGCCTCTGGAAACTTTAATATGTTGAATGATCTCTACAGTCCTGAGAGACAGGGTAATGCAGCTACTTTTGTAAACGTGGGAAAAAATGATGCATAGAAGATGCATACAGAAGATGGATGAGTTTTCCATGAAAGAAATTTGCAGGTAGGCTAGGACTGGAATACAGATTTACTGAGTCCTCACCCTACAACTGAAGAAGACGAAGATTAATATTATTGTTACTAAGTTTTGTACAAATCAGACTTGAAACTGTCTCCCTTCCTCTGCTCAGGTTAATTAATTCTATCACATTATATTTTACAGAAGGATCTCATCAAGACCACAAGACTGCTTAAAAAGACTACAAAAATGCTGTTTATGGTAAGATTTATATTACCGGTTTTCCATTTTCTTACTTTGACTTTCCTTTGGTCAATAGAAACAAGAATATGTGATCAAAAGCAATGACAACTGATGCAAAAATCACATGTGTTTAATTGGGAAAAAGACATTAATGAAAGCCACATGCTTAATGAAGTTCTCTGCTTAGAGGAAGAGTGTTATTTCTGTCTCAATAGAGGGATATTCCCCTAGAACATGAAGGGACAGTTGACCATGGTGTGGGGAAAAAGAGATGAATTTGGAAAGCCTGACTGGAGGCTCTTTGTAGGCAGCTGAAGTCATGCTCTGCCAGGGAAGTTGGGGTGAGAGTGTTTTTTGGTCTTTTGGTTTTTTGGGAGGAGTGTGCTTGTGGTAGCACTCCTCCTGTGAGCCCTGGCTGCGTGTGAGCCTTCCAGGAATGCTTTCAGGCAGCAGCCCTCACAGGAGGACCAGAGCCACTGTCCCACAGCTGAGGCACCTTCTGCTGAGGGTGTGCAGTACCATGGATAGCCCAAGGACGCTGCAGAGAGTTGAGACACGCAAGGAGCTGCTTTGAGCTTAGATCTCTGCAGATGCGCTAGAAGAGGGTCATCAGAGTTCCCAGTGCAATTCAGCCTGGGAGTGAGAAAGAAACCTTGGAGTGTCTAACTGTCTAACTGTAAGTGACTATTGGTGCGTGAGATATTTCAGTTTTCTTCATGCAGAGGTCTAGTCAGCAAGACCAACTGAGCTGGTTTATCCTTAAGTATAGACCTATTGGCCTTTGATGACCCTTGGATTTCACCGATTACCTTGGGAGCGAGGGCTGCTCGCTTGTCTGTGGCATCAACACACAGATATCCACATTTGAGTGGTGTCATCTGCAGCTGCATTAGCTTCCTGACAGGAATCTCTCACCTGACACTTCATTCCATTGCCTAAAAATAGGCATACAGTCATTTGAAATACCTTTAGGTGTCCAAGAGAACCCGCAGGTCAAGCAGATACAACACAGAGTTGACAGGATGACTGGTCTTTTCTGGAGCAGCAGTTGGGGATGGGCCAGATGCCCCACAGCATATCAAAAGGCATGGAATAGTGATGTGGAGGAGTGGAAAAATGACACATACAATGACTCCTACAATTTGACCTAAATGGTCTGACTTAACTCCCCAATTTATCTTCTATTTACTCTTTGTGTGTTAAGTACATTTGTTGCTGTCACTTCTGTTCTGTAAGACCACGATTGGTCTTACCAATACTCCTGTGCCTGCCAGCACAGCACCCTCCTGCCTTTCCTTCAGAAACCACAGAGGCAGATTGAGCTGTTTAAAACAAAAGGAAGCAGGTAAATCGGATACTAAAATTCATAAAAATTGTTTTAATTGCACACTTTCTAAACATGCAAGTTGTACGAAGCTGAAATTTTAGGCCAAAGTTGACTTGTGGGGTATTCATTTGGCAAGTCATTACTTGATTTATTTTCAGACAAACTGCAGTGTTCGAGATCAGCTCCTCTCTTTCTATGTGAAAAATGTCTTCAGTCGTCTTGAGGTAGGAAGTGACAAGTTGTACTTTATTAGTGCCTTCCATGTCCTGCAAGCAAACATGGATGCCTGTGTGAGTATATTCCTGAGAGCTAAGCTAACTTTGTCCGTCAAAAAAGTTACGGAAGGGCTCCATCTCAGTTTTTCAGCAGATGGAGAGGCAGAGGGTGATTCAGAGTCAAGGTGTGACCCACGCCACAGGGGACCCAACTTCACAAGGGCTTCTCCACTGGGCCCAGGGAAGTTTAATACCGTTCATTTCCTCCCAGAGTGATCTTGTGGGGAGTGTGCAAGGTGGTGGAGATCCCATAGAGCCGAGCCACTTCCCTACTGATGATGTCACCTTGTGCTGCCCTCTTATCACTAAAGCTGCAAAAACCAGGGTGATCACGGGGAGAAATGTGGCTCCTCAAGTTCCTGTGATGTAACAGTGGTAATGCTTTCCTTCTTCAACAACATACCCTCTGCAGGTGTGTAATCTTTACTCACATGTCATCTCTGCTCGTCTATACTGAATTTTGAAAGAACTGGTGGTGTCTCATGTGTAAGAAGGGACCACAATTATGAAGCACATGGGAGCAGTTCCTATGTATTAGCTGTGCTCACAGTCAGAGCAGGTTGTCAGTGAGTGATGCTGCCACCGGCAAAATGTCTCCAGGTGCCCCAGAGAAGAGGCTCTTTTACCAACTCTGCCTAAATAACAACAGGACAAGAGTTAGAGCACATTTTTGCCTATGCAAATATACTTATTAACATACCAGGTAGACACTAAGATGATGCCGTCATTTGTTGGTCATTTCTCACATAATTTTTAAGGGCAAACAAATAGTGATTGGGTGTGTCTTAAAACTAAATATCCTATGGATATCTTTTTTCCTCCCCTAAACCTGAAGTCCTCACAAATAACAGTGTCCCAGAAAGTGGAGCCTGACCTCAAGTGAAATATAGCCATGGATATCAAGGCAAATGTCTATTGTGATTTTAAAAGTGAGAGCAGGATGGCAAGTCAATGAATTAATGAATTAAATTAATTGAAACTTTGGCTAATCTGAACTGCATGGTAGCATGAAAGAAAAGGACAGTGGTTCTCCATGCACAAAAACATTTGCAATGGAAAAAAAAAAACAGCTTCAGAGATCTCTTTGCAGAGTTATAGGTCAGAATGCTGCAGGTTTCTCAGAGCTCCTGCATTCTTTTTCATAATTAGTGCTTTTGTTTTACCTAAGAGAAGTCTAAATATAACAACTTACCTTTTTGGGTCTTAAAAAGTACTGATAAGAGAGATAAGACTGTCCCTGCTAGTAGAAAAAAACCAGCTCTTTGAAAAATGATGGCTTGCCATGATTTTCTAGGAGACACCTCATTCCTGGAAACTAATATTTTTTGAAATGTTTGTATTAATTCAAACCCAGCAATACAAAACCACTTGAAAAAATAACAAAAATTATGAATAGAGTAAAAGTAATGGATCCTTTGCTAAAAGTAAACTTGAGATTTTTTCATATAATAAATTAGCACACATTCATCCATGTACATAACTCTTTATTATTACCTAGTAGAGTTATAAGATGTTTGTCAGAAGGGATTTCACCTTGACAACGTATTATATAATTAATTTTTTTGCCTTTCAAGAATGAAGTTTTCTATACAACCAAAGGAAACAGTGATACCTGTAGAAATATATTCACCTTATATTCTTTCACAAACTTGGGCTGTAATTCAGCCAACTAGAGGTGTGTGTGCTACCTAGAAATCCTAACAATATTTGCCTCCCAACCACTTCCAAAGACTTTATACTACGATATTATGATTCTCACCCTGCCAGTTATTGGTTTTGTCCAAACAAGGAAGCATTAATATTTTTAATGATATAGAGGCCCAGGTTCAGTTTTTTAGAAATATGTAAGTTTGAAAATCTCTAAACTGATCTTCTGCCATAAAGTCAGACTTTCTCATTTAGACTATGACTGCAAGGTAAAGGGAACAGACATTTCTCCTTGGATATTTGGAGCACCCACCTGCAGCACCACTGACCTCATTACTTGCTTGAGTGCCCTGGTCAGCATTGCTGAGAACAGTGTGAAGTTGCTTCTGAGGTTGGACTTATGTTCGTACATCAGTAGGGCATTGCAGAAGTGTTTTCTCATATTTTAATGGAGTGCAGAAGGACAATATATTCCCTGCAGAGCCTTTAATATTTCTCTATCATTTTAGGCAGAGCTTGTAGACCTCAAGCTGAGTTAGAGTAATGTTTTCAATACTCTAACTTGTTGGCCAGCTCATTTAGTTACTTGAAGTATATGCAAGAAGATAAGAGTTTGTATTGTGTATCACCACTAAAGCAAACATACTCATTTAAGGTCAGTTCTGCTACCAAACGATATTTTGTGGAAATCTGTTTCATACAAGACAGAGATCATTAAAAAAAAAAAAAAGCTCCAGGTTAGAAAGATCTGCCCTGGTTGTAAGATTTTTTAAAATTTACTTTTATTTATGTCTCTTTTAATGTCTTTTAAAGATTTGCTTTTTTTCCACTCTCATAATGTGAAGTGACTTTGGGAAGCACAAAAGGTAACCTGAAAATGTTTGTGCTCCTTTTTAAAGTACTGCATGTGAGATAGTAAAGGACTAACCATTCATTTCAGAGGAGTTATATCCTTCCATGTGTTGAGACGAGAACCTTTGCCTTTTTTCTTTTCAAACATGTTGTCCTTGTTTGTAGATTGGAAAACATCAAATTTTTCCTTTTTTTTTCTCTGAAAGAATGTATTTTTGACAGTCCAGATAGCTGAGGATCAGCAAGCCTTGTTGCTCAGAAACCTTAGTCTGGCAACTCTCAAAGACCAGCTGGAACAGCTTTGGGTGGCAAGTGCTGAGTGGCCAGAGATAGGTGGTGAGGAGACAACTAAGCCCTCTAGACTGTAATTAATCAGACAGTGGAGAAATGGGCAGGGAAACAGAGAAAAACATAAATTAACTTTATAGACATATTTGGAGGGCTTGCAGAAATGTGCAAATTTCCTCCCTGTACTTTGCAATGGTCTTTGGCCCTTACCCTTGCCTTCTCTCAGATTCAGAGGTTCTGAGGGTTCAGAGCTAAAGGACCTTGAATCTTAGAGGTAGGATACAATGTGCAAAAGCTGTAACTGCAACTTACGTAAAGATTTCCGGGATAAATAGAAAGCGTTTAATAAGAAAACTTAGAGGTACTCATAGTACCAATTTTGGATGTTGTGAACTCAATTTGGCAGGAAGAATGCAGGTAAAAGAGCAAATTTGAAGTATTGGGAGATACTGAAATTATGCTGAGTTCACACATTTTATTGGTAGCCTTACAGTGCCACACTGTGGGCTGGACTCTTCCTCATCACTATGTCTTTATATCAGCATCTTTGGTTTTTTTTTCATCCTTCAGCTTCCGTGTGCTCCATCCACAAGGTTAACTTCTGCAGTCAAAAAGTTAAAGAGAATGTTTCTTAAGGTAAGAACAGGAGGTGCTGGCTCCCCACTGCACTGTTCAAGGGCTGTAGGTAGTTTCTTTTCTAATGCTTTTATCTTCTCAACAGCTTGGAGATCAGGGAATTTACAAGGCCATCCATGAACTGGATATTCTCCTTCCCTGGATTCAGGCCTACATACAAACTATCATATGAAGAATGAGGAGGTGATGGACAGTGTGCTGCTTCTGTGAGAAGAACAGATCAATACCCAAAAGGCCTGAAGATGAGCTGAGAGCCAGATGATCAATGTGTCTGACAGTAACTCCCTCCCATGGAAAGAGACCCTCTGTAACACAAGTGGCATAAAGACGGATTTTCATTAGCTTTCATGGTTAACGTGGCACAGCAGCTTTGCCTGTTCTGCCTCTGGAGCAGTTAGAGCACCCTGCTGTTCTTCCCATCCTGCCTGCCTGCCAGCTGCCTCGCAGGCAGCCCCCAAACGCGCTGCACCACCAGGATGCGGAATTTACTACCCTGTGGATCAGACACAGTGTCCCATGTGCTGTGGGCATGATCTTGCCGTGGCTTGTGCCACTCTGTGTGAATACAGTTCAAAGAAACGAGGATCACCTTGGAAAATCCCTCCCCTAAGCTATATTTCTTTTGGGGCTTGTGTTTGTAGATATATAACTGTATACACAAGCCATTCTACATGTAAATAAGAAAAATAATTATATACTGCTTATCTTTATTATTAATTTAAGGTAATAATTGATCCCTAATAAAAATACACAGTTAATGTAAAAGTTTTTTTTCAGACTCATGCATGAGCTTTAGATGTCACATGATCTACATGAGATCAGACACTCAGAAAACACAATAAATGGATTGCTTTCACTGGGATTGTAAAATGACTTGTGAGAAGTTTATGGAAGTTGATGGTAGTGGTTTCCAAAATGTCTTTCATATTGTACAGAATGAAGATGGAGTTCTAGTTTTCACACATTTTTAAAGATTTACCGGGAGAAAAATCTAGGCAATGAACATATTCCCAATCTGTATGTTTGGCAGTTCCATGGGGCTGAGATTCTGCAAATCTTCAATAGTTCTACTATGTCAGGAGCATTTGAAAACATTAGTGCGATGACACTGATGAGCCTGAGCTAGTTCCTCTTCTGGCAAATGTCTAATAGAAGGGAGTTGCTATGAAAAATACATTTTTTTCCAGTTGAAGACAAAATGGTTAATTAGAGGGACAGTGGAAAATGTGATGTCATGGTCTTTTTTGAGCATGTAATTTAACTTTTAATTAACACAATGTCCCTTTTCATGGATTTTTTCACACCCATTAATTTTTGAATTTTGAATTCAAGTTTGCTTTCAGTTTCAGTGTTCTTTGTCCAAACTCTGGTGTATGGAATAGAAAATTGACCATGGTCATGGCTTCTCCAGCCTTCATCAGACATGACTGTCTAGTACTTGCCACTGGTAGGGAGCTGGGATCTGGGAGCCCTGTGTCTATAGGAGTTGGAGGGACTGCTGCTTCTCTGCCTCAGAAGGGAGCCAGTGACACCTGCAAACAGAAAAACTGCCACCTTTAGTTGGGAAGATCCATGGGCAATGGATTCAGATGATTCAGGTTGCCAAAGACTTCTCTCGTGGAAATTTTGCACATCCAGTCAGTGGATGACACATGAAGAGACACATGACCTCTACTAAGGGCAAGTAACACCTTCCCTGCCACAATGCATTCCTGGGGTCAGCCCTGCAGTGGGTATGGGCAGACAGCAGACCTCTCACAGCAGGGTTTGAGGTCAGGCTGCAGCAAAGTTCAGCCTCTGTTCATCTGACAAGGAAATCAAGATATTTTATGGCATAAAAGCTTAGAATTTGTGTGTTTCAGCCCTTATTTTCCATATGGTTTGGGACACTTTGTGGATTCTTAGTCGCCTCATCTATAAAATGAAAGTACCTCTGGGAATGATGCATCCCATCATACAGTAGTGAAAATCACATTTGCAAACCAATTAAACACTCCTGGATGAAAGCCAAAATGCACCGTCTGCAAAATAAAGGACATTACCTAATCCAGAAATGTTGTGGTAAGTGATACATGCCATATGCAGGCTACCTAGCAACAAATATTGCTCTGAGTCTTTACAAAAACATAGCAAAATAATTAGTATTAAATATATTCAACTGTCAATTCAAAGTAATAAGTATGGACAAAAGCTTATTGCCTTTTAAAACCAGAGAAGTGAAGGAGTGCATTTTAATTTTACAGATGAGACTCTAGGTGTCACTCTTAGAAAACAAGACTCATGTTAGTCTCAGTTAAATGCTGACTTCAGTTGATGGAGAAAGTGTTAGAGCATATTTGATAAGTAGTTTTCTTGAGTGGAAACTGAGATAGATATGCAGTTGGGTTAGAAAGACTGAATTATTTAAATTCAATTGCCACAAATGTAGAATTGAAATGAAAAATGCAGGGTAAGAATGATGAGCATATAGCAAAAAATGATGGATTATTAATTCAGTCTCTAGTTTTACTATAGAATTCTTAGGTGCTATAGACAAGTTCCTTTATTAAGGTACTGTTCTCCTTTGACAAATGAAAAAACTGTCTATCAATTTTTTGTTCAAGTTAATTTAGTGTACAGAAATCCTCAGAAAGAAATTATTTCCCATGTAGTGTTAATTGATGACACTGTTGCTTAGCGTGGCTTGTCTTATCACAGTGTTTTGGTCTTTTTGAAGCAGTGACTCTTATTACATGGAAAAAAAAAGTTATTTTATGACTGTTACTGCAAAAGCAAGAATGAAAAATATGTGGCTGTGCATTAAAATTGTCACTAGATCAAGACTTATTGAAAAACACTGATCTAGTGGAAAGTAGCAGCTGCACATGCAGTTTTGGTGTTATGTAAATAGTACAGCAACAGACAGTGAAGACAATTTCCATCACATATAAGATCATGTACAATTTTCTGGTTTCCCTGAAGTGTTTTTTTTCTCTGAAGTACAAAATCTTCAGAGCAGAGGCTTTCACTTAATAAATAATTTCTGCTGTAGGCCCAACCATCTACAGCAAATTCCTGATCTCAGCTGCAGCCCTGGTGCTATAATGTAGTCATAGAATCATGGAATCATAACATCATAGAATTGTTCAGGTTGGAAAAGATCATTCAGCCATTAAATCAGCACTGTCAAGCCTACCATAAAACCATGTCCCCAAGTGCCAAATCCACAGGTCTTTTTCCTGCCTCCAGGGATGGTGACTCAACCACTTCCCTGGGCAGCCTGCTCCAGTTCTTGACAGCCTTTCTTGGCTGCAACTTGACAGTGCTTTCAGAGAAGAATATTTCCTAATTTCCAATCTAAACAAGTCCTGGCAAATGATGGGACAGTTTCCCTTGGAGACCATTAGAAGGATTAGAAGATTAGATTAGAAGACTGTTTCCTGAAACATGGAACTAAGCGTGGTATTTGGACAATGATGCAACCTGTGTTGGATTTGGCTATTTGGTCACAGTTTCTTTGTGCCCACAACATACACGGATTTCTAGGGACTGCAATAGCAGACTCTTCACTGCCAAGATATGTGGCCAAAGATGAAATGCCTGAACTTTTGGCCTAGTGATTAATAAGATGGTCTCCAAACAGCCCCCAGTAGCCAGTGAGCCCAGATACTTAAGTCAAATCATCTTCCTCTCAGGAGTTGTGGGGCTGCCAAGAGAAGGGGTGCCTGGGCAGGCAGTGCTGTACAGGAATGGGAGGGATACAGCAGCCCCTGTACAGATGCAGTGGTCATCTTACAGCTTTTCCCATCTTTAGCCAACCTTCTTCATGTTGCAAATAATGAGTGCCCTGGGGCTACCCCCTCCTAAATACTGCCAGGAGCTGCTGAGCTGTGAAGAATGGTCTCACCTCAAATCTGTTTTCGTTGAAAAATCAGTGTTTAGGTTGACATTCCTATTCTGTTGGCTTCAGTGGAAGAATGATTTGGAAACATAAAGGCAGCCGGTAGGTTTATTGCTCTAAAGGAGCATTGATTGCCAGAGGGAAAAGGGAGCCACAGGAATACCATCAGTTGAGGGTGGAGATTATCGTGGAATAAAGTAAAATATGTCAGAAGAAAGTTTGAATTGCAAAATGTTAAGGATGTTTTTTTCAGTTCTTCGGATGGAGCGAGTTGAAAAAAGGCATCAATGATCATAAAGCCACAGGGTCCACAGGATAAATGTGGCTGTCACGGGACTCTGGAGACTTCTGGCCTGACCTCCTGCTCAAAGCAGGGCAAACCAGGAGATCAAACCAGGCTGCTCAGGGCTTTATCCAGTTAAATCTTGAAAAATCTCTGATAGGAGCGATGGAAGGCTGACTTTGAAGGGCCATTGCATAATTTCTAATTGGGTAGGTTATTACAGAGCTGAATGGAGCCACAGCTGAAGAAGAAAGTTTCCATAGTTGAAAGGAAACCTATGACAACTGCCTGGTCACAAAATGTTTGTGTGAGGTGAATGACAAATTGCAGGCAAGTGTCGAGTCCTGTGAGAGGAAAGGGTTGAATGAATTTTGAAACAGAATTAAGGCAGATGAAAAGTCACAGACGTTTCACTTCTGGTAAATTATTTCTGAAGGTTGCAGGCCCCTCTCAATTTATACTGAGGTTTTTGGTCCAAAGCCTTGGAGATGGGAAGCAGCCCATTCCTGACCTGGCTCCTGGCTCCTCTTCTTGCAGCATAGGCACTGCCAGGGAAGTTTCTAATGCATGGCCCATAAAAAGGTCATGCAGATCTCCCTGCTCCTTGGCCATTGCCTCTGGATATCCCCAGAGTGCCCCACCTTCTTATCCCAGGTTATGATGCTCTTTTTTGAGTTTTGTTGGCTTCTGGTAGGTTTTCTGCCTCAGCAAACTGGCAAAGAGCAAAAGAACATGTTAAGCTAGGATATTTAAGTAATATCAGCTATCTGATTACCATTCCCTGATTTTTGAATTGTCAGAGATAGAAACCTGAGAAAATACAAATTTAATTCTGTTTAGTGGAAGAGGGTGTATAGATGTAGAGGCAACCTGAGGAGGAAGGGTGTAGAAGAGGAATGATGATGGGTGAACAGAGGAGCCTGGCGTGTTTGGGTCTTATACAGGTATGTTTCAGCATGTTGCTGTATTTTGCACATTAAAAAAAATCTACTTAAAGAAAGCTGGATGTGAAGTTTCTAGCAGTTGGAATTGCAGAGAAAAGAATGAAGCTTAAACAGAAATGATGAATGAGGTTATATATAGATATTAAGGTGCATGTAGATATTGTAGATACTATAGATGCTAAGATATTGAGGGGTGAACAGGTTTGGTTTTGCTTTTCAAACAGCCCTTTAATCAATTATGTTTTTTCATATTTAATAAAATCTTATTTTTCTTCTATGTAAGACCTCAAAAAGGCTTTAACACTCTTGACATAATAGTAGAGTTTGGGGTTAATGACATACGTCACTTTTCTTTATTAACCAATGGATGCTTTTCCTTCCACTCTCTGCCATTGCTGCTTATTCAAGTTGTTTTGGCTGTGCTTTCAAACAAGCTGATGAGAAGGAAGTAACTTCCTTGAAGTAGCCATGGTGCAGGGGGGCCTTTTGTTTGCTTATTTCTTCTCAAGAGTCAATGAGCAGTCGTTAACAGCAGAACATACCCTGGTGATTTCGTTGCTGTAGGTGAAGCCTGTAGCCCATGTAGATCATTGATAAAGCATCATCCATTATTTTCTGATTTCCCCCCCCCCGCATGAAAGACGAAGTGGTTTGCGCCAGCCCAGCTCATTGTCCCTAACCACGCGTGAAGAACCCGCTGACGTCTCCTAGGCAGACTTTGTCATGTCAGTCTAAATGTTTTCTCTGTTCCTGTGTAGTGACTAAGGAATAACCAGTAGCAATTTCCAAGTGATGAAGAAAGCTTGCAGAGATAAACCACAGGTGCCTCAAATTAGTCACTTGATAAAGCTATTTACAAGCGAGCCTCTTAGATGTGAGGAAAAAACTTTTTTGTGAATGAGAAACCACAGGTTGTCAGTGGAAAAGACAACCTGTTTTTCTACCCGCTGTAGGGGAAAGAGTGCTTCACGTACAGTGATACCCGCGAGGGTCACAGATGTGAATCCCAAGATGGAGCACAACTGCAGTGCAGAAGGAGAAATTGGAAGTTTGGAGAAAATTGCAGGGTTGCAGAAGGATACAAAAAGGGGTTGCAGCGTCAGATGCGGAGCTACAATCTGAGCCAGTGGTTTGGCCTCTTCAAGACCAGCAAACTGAGCTTGCATGACCTGTGCCCCTAAAAAAGCTTGCTGATACCAAAGGGTGATTGCAGCAAATACCTGACTGACACGAACTGCACTCAGCTGATAGATAAGTTCAGCACAGTCTAATTTCAGACCATCTGAAGTAGGATCCTGGTGCATATTCCTCCATAGAGAGAAAAGACAAGTGACTCATTGGGGAGGTTTCATAGAAGGAAGGGAAGAGGCCATACTAATCTAGTGGCAATCTATTAAAGAGTACTTCCCCAGCCTAAACCCTAGATTGAGGGTTTCACTCAGGAGTGTAAAAAGATTTAAGAATTGTTACAAACTGCGTGTGTTGTAGCATGGCAAAAAGAGTGAATATATGTGCTCAACTCATCCGTGCATGAGAACTACTGAGAGGAAGCAGAAAGATGTAATTTTTGTATGTGTTTTCACTATTGATTTTCTGAGTCTGCTCCAGCTTTTCCTTTCTTTGAAACTTTGGAATATTGCAAAGAATTTAAAGAAAAGTTATATGAAATTTTGCCTTCTGGTACAAGACATTAAAGATATTAGTTTGAGACCATCAATGAGAGGGAAGATAAAAAGTCAGACAATTGCAATTCATCTACAGAAATGACTTTTTAAGAAACTCCATGTTTCCTCAGTTAGATGGAAGAAAGCACGGCAAAGTTGTACTCTTCAGTGCTAAATCCAGGAAATTCAGTTAGGCTGGAACTAGCAGTAAGACAGATACTGGCCAGGCCAACTGGTATAAATGACCACTTTTAAGACTGTAAATGAAATCTCTAAGCAACCATAATTTACGTCCTCCAGATACTGAGCACAGGAGTGAAATGAGTTCCTCTGAAATGTTTAACCTATGAACCCACCTCTGTTTCTTTTTTAGGAAGACCGTTGCAGTGTTTCACATTCCAGTTGCCAGAAGTCTTTCATTTTCGGCCTGACTTTACTCATGGACAGTTTATAGACATTTTGTTTAGTGTCAGTTTATTCTGTTAGCCTACATAAGTAACTGAATTTGCTGTTTTGCTGTAATGTAGTTCAAATAACAGCTGGGTCTTCTCAGCTTTTGTTTTTCTAAAGCTGAAAAATACCAACTTTTCTAGTCTTGTTTTATAAAACAGGAGTTCTCTGTTTTCTGGATCATTTCTAGTTTGAACTAATCTATATAGCACAGGATTAACCCACAAATGTACATTGGCATTGCTCCCCTCAGTCTTCTGGAAAAAACCTCACCCAGTTAACCTTCACAGCATCCATTTCCATTGCAGCATTGCGTTGATGGTTCTTGTGATGAGCAATGGCATAATGGAGTCATTCTCCTCCTCCAACCTTCTTTTGTGAGTGCCACTGTAGTTTAGTTAAGATCCTGTCAAGCCCAGTATTGAATATCTGAAAGTAGGTTCTACCACTTCTTTGGGCAACTCACTCTGACATTAAATGTTTCTCATGCTGAAACAACTTGAGCCTGTTGCACGGTGTCCCTTCACTATGCCCTGTGTGAAAAGAGTACCTCCACTTTGTAACTACCTTTTGGGTAGTGGAAAACTGCAATTAGATACCCCTGAGCCTTCTTGCTTTGTGGCTGAAAAAATCAAATTCCTTCTGTTTTATTTCATAAGTAGAGATCTTCTACCTTCTCATCACATTGGAGGCCACTGGCTGCAGTTCTGCAGTTCTGCTGATGCAGGCCAAGACACCGTTTGCTTTCGCAGCTGCAAAGGTAAAATCCACTTCCATTCAGCCATCCACCAGCACTTCCAGGTCCTCAACAGCAGACTTACAGTCCTGTCTTATTTTTTTTTGTTAACTTTTGAGGCAGAGTCAAAATAATTTTGCACTTACGACTTGCAGAAACCTGTCTTGCTTCATGTTTACCTTCTGGCCCACTGATTAGTTCCTATAAGTAATGTTTCTTTTGGAAATGTTAGTTAGAAACAAAAGGTTTATTTTTGAAATGAAAATATAATTGATTAACTGAAAAGTTACATCCCAGGTGACAACATCCATTCTTATCCAGAGAATGAGCATCTGCTGTAATGATACCTTTTGCAGTAGTACTAACCTTCTGTCAAAAAGACCCACACACATCCTAAATCTATGAGTGTCAGCAAAGCATAACCTTCTGGTTTGGGATGACTGAAAAAACAAAGTGAATCCATTCCTTCAACTAAGCAACACTTAATTATCACTGACTCCTAGACACGCAGTTCCCACAAACTTCCTTGGAAGCAGAGGAGGAACTCATACATCCCACCACAGGTTCTTTTAAGTGCAATTCAAGCTGCAATGCCATAAATTAGAGGGATTTTTAATGTGTTTCCATGTGTACCTATATATGAGAAGACCTGAGAAGACCCATTACTTCTTTCAAATATTTAATTGCGTCTTCCACAAGTATTTATTGCTATACACTTATCTGTCTACTCGTATCTGATTATTCTGGTTCAGGGTACAGGGTTCAGGTAGTACAAAGAACATTTTAATTTCATGCTTCCCATTGCTTAGACTGTTCCTCTTCAGTGCTTAACCATTTCAGGTAAGATCAGAAATTGTTGCAAGATAACTTATGTCTTCAGTAGCAAAAGCAGCAATACTATAGGAGCAGATTAGTGGTTACAAACTACAGGACCCAACTTCCACACTGTGCTTGTTATGAGCTTATTTTGAACTAAGTCTGGCCTGGTCCTGTGGCCTGAGCTCCTGTTAACAATTGGATAACATCAAGAAAGTTTCTGAAAACACTTTCCAGTTTTATTTTATCTGAAAGGAACTAAATTTTGCTGGCTCTCAAAGTGCTCCCAAATGCAAGCCAAAGTGAAATGAGTGCTGATCCGGAGATTGGTTTTAAGTTCCCATACGTAGAACAACTGGCACATAAACACAGAGGATCTCACTGGTAGGCCATTTTGCCTTATATGAGCAGAAAAGAAAATAAGTTAGTCTAAAACATCTTTGGGCTTTTTTTTTTTTTTTGGCAACTATTGAACCAGAATTGATGGTTTTCCAGAAGAAAATTCTCTTATGGAAAGGGCAAAGCAGTTCAAGTGTGCTGATGGAAACCAGAGTTGGTGTGCCTGAATTCTGAGCTCTCTGCAATTAATACTCAACTTGTCTGTGTACTTTTGCAAAGCTGTGAAAGGACTTTTGTACTTTGCTTGTGAACACAGAGGCAGAGGTAGAACACCACAGTTAAAGTCCAGAGTATCACGGTTCCTCTGCTACTGATATCTACACTAGCTAGATTAAAATAAACCCACCCTTGCTGTTGTGGCAATATGCTACTGTTTCGTTCAATTCTGCTGCATAGATATGCACAGAATAGGCTGGTGTGGCAAAAACAGAGGTACTGAAAAAGGATAAAGTGAGAGCCCAGAGCCCTGGACATATTATTACAAAACAGAATGATCAATTTAAGTGGCAGGAGAAGGTTCATTTCACTACTCTTTTTCATAAGTTTTGGAAGTTTTTCATAATTGCCATATAGACTTTCCTAGATATTAATAGGGATATTAATAAAATTAATACTTTCCTAAATAATTAATAACTCTTGCACAATTGATGAAATTAATATTCTTTCACAACAACTAAACAGCAGTGCTAGGAAAGGTATTTCCCTCCTTATGGTAACTAACTCATATAGACACTTTAAAATACCAACATATGGTCCATCATTAGTAGAACAATCTTGTTGTTGCTTAGCTGTCAAATTCAGTGAAGGAGTTGGTGGCAGGAGTTAAATTAGCTGTGAGGCTTTTGAATCTCTCAAAATCAGAAGAAACTGCTTACTGCTCAAAAGTTACTGACAAGGAAGGAACCAATAGCAGCTAAAAAACTGCATAAGTTTCATTTCCTTAGGAAAAGATTAACAAGTCAACCTGCCACATTTTGATTACTTAAAAGTATGCTATTTGAAACGGTGTTTTGTTCTTCTTGAAAAGAGCATTTTTATTGCAGTTTGCCGGGAAAGAAAGAGCAATATTTGTTTATTTTATTGTATTTTTAAAACCTTGTTTTAATTCAGTTTGGGGTCAGAAACTTAATAGTCTCTTAAAAAAGCAACAGATTTCAGTTTCTTGTGTTTAGTTTTTTTCAAAAAGTATTTATTACTAACTAATTCAATCTTTTAATTTCCTAAAGAGGACTAGAATATTCAGAGCACTTTGTAGTTGTTAGTTCAGGCCTTTGAAAAAGGAAGATGAGCAACTTTAAAGTGAAATGCATCTACTCTCAACCCACAGTAGCTCTTCTATAGGCAGCCTTACTTCCTGTGGAGATGAAGAGGAAACGTACTTAGGGTGTGAAGCACCTTCTTCATTTTTTAACTACTAAAAATCAAAGGTCTTGAATATTTCTCCTTTCACTTTAAGTTCTGAATCTAATTGAAAAATCATTGCAAGTAAACTCTCAAGAAGTCCAGTTCTAAGTAAAATGTTATCTGTGGATGAATTTCTTGTAAGCCTGACTTTGGCATTCTCATATGTGTCCTGGAGGCTGGACAGAAAAAGGTAGGACCAAATCTGTGTACTGATTTGCTTTTTCTCTGTAAGTAAAGATGACTGACTTGCTTAGTCACACAATTATGAATGGCACTAAAGAGATTGTCAGGTGAGGGGAATCCCCACCAAACCATCTCCTGGATTGTTTTAGAGGAAAAGATTGCACCACGTAGTAGATTTCTTCTAAGAAACATCCTGTGGAGGTTTCCAAATGATTATGACAGAAAATGTCCACTCTTGAGGCTGGCTTGAAACATTTAATGGATATTTTCTTACTGATATAAGAGATCATTGACTTAGCCTCCAACATGCGCCCACACCTACACACTTCTGTTTCCATGTACATATGTGATAATTAACAATTATAAATTGTGTAAGCGATAACAAGAAAATGATCAGATTTTTTCCCCCAAATGCTGACATTTCAACTTAGAATATTCAATAAGAAACTAAAGCAGGCTTGCTTTCACTACTGTGTACTTCCAAATTTAAATGTATTAATTACTAAGAATAAATATGTAAGATAAGGTACTTACACTGTGAAAACAAATGCAAATGTACAAAGAAAACTCAAACGGACTGGAATTCCTCATTAAAAATTAGATAAAAAAGCTCCAATGCAAATCAAAGCAAGCAGCAGAAAAAATCAGTGTAAGGAGAAGGAAAAAACCCCCAACATGTGGAGAAAATTCTGTAAGTATAATGAGAGGTAGATGAGCAGGACTGGCTCACTGACAGGTCGATAGTCTGAAAAGTCCCATTTTGATATAGTATTAAGAATGTATGAAAAGTATTAGGTGGTTATCAACCTGCAATGAATTTTCAGTCAAGTCCAAGCTATTTTGTGAGGTTTCAAGCTAGCCTCTGACGAGATTAATGGAGATCCCTGAATGGATTGACCTAGCACGTACAGAAACCAACAGCTGGTTCAAGACTAGCATCCTTTGGTCTTCTCTCTTTAAAAATGACATAGTCCTTCTGAAGAAGAATCTTGGACTATTATCACAGATACGTTGATGTACAAGTTCTGGTAGCTTTTTTGCTTCTTTTGAAGGTGGATCTGATCCTATGAAAATGAAACTGAATAACGGACAGAAAATAGCAGAGGTCTCTGTATGGAGAGTTGAAGTATAGAGAAAAACATGAATCCATTTACTGGGAATTGGGGAAAGACACTGTGAGCAAAACATGATATTTTTTCTGTCAGTACTGTACAGCAACAGTAGATGTATACATTTATATTTACAGGAAATATCAGAAAGTCAGAACCACAGAATCCAGTCAGGCCAAATTACAGCGGAATTGTTTTCTCCATGAATTAGCTCTCTCAAAGCAAATTAAAATATGACCTTGAAACTAATGGAAGTATCTGTGGAAAATGTTATAATAATATTAGCATGCTGGTCTCATGAAGAGCAGGGCTATTAGAGCATCATAGAATAATAGAGTATCCCGAGCTGGAAGGAGCAGAAGAATTAAAAAACCTTGAAAAATCACTTTGGGGAGAAGTATTTTGATAAAATATATCTTTATTTTGTAGAATGCTTCACATACACCAAGGCACAAAATGCCTTATCTGAAGTCAGTATGTTGCACTGTTATCATGGGATAGATACCATTGCCTGCCTAACATTAAAAATCAACAATATGAATGTTGTCAGTGCTAGTGTCTAAAAAGCCTAGGCAAAAGTATTTCAAAAATATTAGGAAAAAACTTTGAAACAATTGTCTTTAAATAATATGTTTTCCTATTCGCTTTATTCTGCTTTTAGATGTGTCCTTTCCCTGCAACCATACTGATTAAAAAGTGATTGGAAAAAAAATTCCAATGCCAAAACTCTAAAATATATCCCAAGATTAATGAAATCATATAAAACACGAAGCTGATGCTTTAAAGTGGAAACAAATACTGTAATACACATGATAAAAGGCTCATAACGAGAAGTACCTCCAAAGGATATTATGGTGCTGAAAACAAAAAACTTTCAAATGTTTTATTCCTCTTGGAAGAATGAAGAAGAGAGAGTGAAAATGGAAGATTTTATGTAGAAAAACCTGTAGACACTCCATGGTTGTAGCACAGGAGGTTTTACACAAGCCACCATTTAGACTGCTGCTGTGCCAACAGTTTTACTGCTTTTCCATTGAGACGACTGAAAGTAAAATTGAGTAAGGTTTAGAATTTTATTGTATTTTATAGGCAATAGGTTTCAATCAGAATTTAGATATGTGGAAAAATTCCAGATAGTAGGAATACAGAGTAAAAATGCACACCACGTTTGTCCATCACTGTCTGCTACATTGCCACAATTTTTTCCATATTTTAATACAAGAAAAAGAGTACTTTGGAATTTCACCTGACTTTCTCATGGTTAGCTCTCATGGGTACCTTATAGTTTCTAAATCATTCATACATGCACACTGTGTTTTTTTGGAAAGCTGGAATACCAGTTTATACCAACTTGAAATATGGCACAAGAAACAAGAAGAAAACTTTGATCTCCACTGCATATTGCAGTCCATGCAGAATTAGCAATGAGAAAATGTGTGTTTTAGGTCTCTCCTTCCAGGCTCAGAATTCCTCATATACGTCAGTTCAACAGTCTTTCAAGGAAAAGAAAACGAAGACAGAATTATGCTGAATTTAGAAACAGGGACATGAACAGCTATCGACGAGGACAGATGTTCTCAGGAAAATATTTGTTATCATCTCCAGAAAATTATTTTAACACATGTCCTGAATATTTATATTGTGTTATTACTGGAGTGTTTAGACAATACAGAGCTGATAGTGATACAGTTAAGAATTTCCATAAAGTCCACCATAGTGTGTGAGAAAGGCTAGCCCAGAACAGCTATTCCTGGCTATTCTCTTCTTCTTGGGCAAAACAAAAGCTTAAACTCTTACTTACAGGATAGATGAATACTCACACCATGAAGGGTAATTATTTCCTGTTGCTAATTCAGAAAGGAATCATTAGTGTTTGGTGGGGAATTCCTGCATGGGTTTACCAAATTAAAAAAACTGAAGGAAAGTATGAAACAGGTGTCTTGTGTGAGTCAACATACCAAGATTTTAATGATTTTGAACTTACGCTCTAATCTAAATTGTACCCGTCAGCTCATTATCTATTTAGATGTCTGTCTCTCTAGATGTCTAACACCACCAAGTGTTAGTTTCTTCTTCCTTCCCTTTCTTCAGAAGATTCAACAGCTAATGTGTGTAAGAAATTTTTGAGAGGAAAGAGGGATCAATAATGTGCTTTTTCCTGTCTGCATTTGCATGCAGACAGGAGTATGTAATGGAGGCCAAGGGGCCTTCCTTGCCTCATATTTCAGATTGTACAAACTAGTTTTCCAACTCTCTCCTCCAGCACTCCAAAGTGTCCCTGGAACGGGCTGAAATTTTCTTTTGAAAAATGTAAAAACAGTTAATTTTGAGCATTTCAGAACTTCCTTCTACCCTGAAATTTTGTCTTATTTATGCCTTAAGTTTTAGCTTTCATATTTTCCAGATTCTGTACAGCATTAATATACAACTCTGAACTTCTTATAAAGTGTTAGCAAGGTCTCTTCACAGTTTAGTTAGACAAAACAATCCTTTTCCAGCCCAAGAACCAAGGACACGGTTGCAGCATCAGGCCCAAAAAATATAAACAACAGCAAATTGAGGAGAGCAATCTGGGAGGATGGGACTTCATAACCTGAAGCTGTAATTGGACAATTGACCCCAATATGTAAATGGACCAAAACTTATAAAAGTGTAAAAACTCATGACCCTTTGTCCATCTTGGGTGTCGCCTTGGACGGGCTCTTCTACTGCCCAAGGTGTATCCTTTGAAGGCCTTTTTTATAAATATCTATTTTATTCCTTTAACTCTGTCTAGCCTCTGTTATAGGTAGCCTCTCAAAGCATCATATAAAAAAAGTAGACGATTTGTGCCAACATTATCCTTACTGATCATTGGAAACATCTTCTAAATCACAGAGATCCAGTGGTCAGAAGGAGTAGCCAATTATATCCTCCATGGTGTATAGGCATATCCTTATATGTAGGAGAGTGGTGGGTTGGTTCTTTTTATTGTATTTGATTTTTGGTTTTGATTTTTATTTAGTTTGATTGTTATTTTGTTTATTGGTTTGGGAGTTTTTGTTCTTTTGTTCTTATTTATTTCTTTGTTTGTTTTTGGTTTTGGATTTTTTTATCAGGAAAAATGAGAGTGTTACAATATGTTTGTAAGGGTCAGTTGCAAATTCATAGGCTCATAGAAAGGTTTGGGTTGGAAGAGATTTTAAAGATCTTGTAGTTCCAACTACATGGTCAGGGAACCTTCTACTAGACCAGGTTGCTCAGAGCCCCATCCAACCTAGCCTTGAACATTTCCAGGAACAGGGAACCCACAACATCTCTGTGTGATGCTCCATTGTCTCATCACCTTCACAGTAAAGAATTTCTTCCTAATGCTGAATAATCCCTTCCCTCTGACAGTCTGAAGCCATTCCCCCTGTCCTATTGCTATATGCCTTTGTAAAAAGTCCCTCTCCCAATTTCTTAAGTTTCTTAAGTTCCCTTAAGTCCCCCTTAGTCATGAAGCCTGATTACCAAGACATCTATGTTGCAGATCATAGCAACATGAATAGCAATGTTTAGTAATTACATAGCACTGGTACAATGTGTAGGCAAAGTTTAATCACTTAACACCCTCAAGTGTGACAGCCCCCACTTCACCACCCCAGCACTGTGAAGGAGGAAAGAAAGGAATTATTTCTGCTGCTTTGTAAGAAAAGAAGGCTGAGAGGTGAAGTGTGATAGAAGGTCAGAACGACAGCTCAGAGAGGGTTTTCCAACCATGGGCTGCTTTCCTGGGGCAGTGATAATAGAGAAAGCCACTGTGTTTCAGTGAAATGAAAGTCAGGCAGAGATTTGCTGAACTGGCATGGGCAGTTGCTCACGAAACCATTCAGCACTCTGAGGAGTATGCATAAAACAAAAAATGAAAGGGAAAAAGCTGCAATCAGGGGTCACAGTGAAATATGACATGACTTTGCAAGGGCATCTTCGGGTATTTGGTGTAAGGTGTTGTATGAACAGAAGGGTGTGAAACCTCTGCTTTGCATGAGGAGTCAGATGACTTCCAGGCAGCAAAATTAAAAAATGCCTTGGTTTCATTTCCTTCTGCTTTTGGACCAGATGATAATCCAGCTGTGACTATAGAGTCTCACAGAAGACCACTTCAATTCTATGCAGCACAAGATTTTTCGATCCTATTCTGACATCTCTTTCAACTAGATTAGGACAAGTGTTCAGACAAAGAGCTTGTGTTAGTGTTGAGTGTTCAGTCCACTCCAGCATGCACTCCTCAGATATCTACTAAAGAACACAGATAAAAAATTGCATGCTCTTAGGTGTCTTGGAAAGTGCAGTGATTTTCAGGATACCTCCTGCGTTGTTTGTAATGATGTTGGTTCTCATGGCAGGCAGTGCAGGGGAGCCATCTGAATCTGGGTCTTCCTCACAAACCTGACTGTTCACAGTTCTTGGGCAACAAGACATACACTGGACAACGGTGATCTGGTTCATCACTTTTGGGCAGAATGGGAAACAAAACAGGGCTGGAAGAGACACAGGACCCTCATATTCTAACTACCTGCTGTAGGCCATTGCCTAATTTCAAAAGGATTTGGAGACATGATACTGTGTGTCAACAGAAGAGAATATTATGAGACTAGTATGTCAACCTTAATGTGGCATCATTTATTAAAATGTAAGGGATTTGGAAAAGGGATGCTATATTTCTGTATTAAAATACATTTCAGTGCAGCTAATTATTTACCACAGAACATTCAACACTTGGTGTGATAATTTGAATGTGGAGATTAGTAAAATGTTTGAATCTAGCCTCCCCAGGCAGGAGAGTGTACCTAAAATTCAGACCTGCACTCAGAAGATAGCATAACAGAAACAGATGTGGTGGCTTTTTTCTTTGCTTTTTCTTAATTTCTTGCCTCAGTCTATGATAAAATACTTGTAGCACTGCACTGTGGGCAAAGCACTACAAGGCGACTAGAAGACCCTGTTTTTGTTCCTAGATTTGCCTTTCTCAGAGGTTGAATGACTGTGAATCATCCCATTGCTCTGTGCTTCTTTTTTCTTACCTGCAAAATTTGATGCTTGGCAAGCGGCCTTCTCTGAAGTGTGAGGAGATTTAGTGATCAAATCAGCCAAGTAACCCACCAAAACTATAACAAGTATTTGTATCGACAAAATGTGAGTTGGCAAAATCCTTTTTTACCAATACTTTATCCTCCTGCTATTCTTAGAAGAGTAGTTGTAATGTGAGACCAAAGGGAGATCATCTGAGGGGCACAGCTTGCTGTGGATGAGATGTGTGTCTGACAAGTTTAACAGGACAGCCTAACCCAGCACAGTCACTCTGTGTGAAGAGTTCTCTGTAGAAGGCAATATTCCTGACTTAACAGTTCACCTCTTGGAATTGCATGTTCTGCTTGGCTGGAAAATTACAGATGTTGTGTTCAGCTGCGTTGTGATTTGTTCTTAAGGTGTTAGGAAGACTGAGCTGGTTGAGTAAAGAATGTTTCCCAAACTTCCTTCTTTCTTTTCTCTCTAGATAATTCAGCCCAAAAGCACTGTTCAAATTAGAACGTGTAATTGCAAAAACTGGGCTTCATGACTCAGTCCCTCTTCAGTTGTATGTTTCTGACTGCATAAAGAATGCCATAGGTAACAGGAATCATTTTTACTCTCCCACTTTACGTGCTCTTTATAAAACTTTGCCAAAGAATTGCTCTGTTGGCTCATGGCCGGTCGATGAACCTCAGCAGATATCCCCACCTTGTAAAATATGCTTGATCTTCTTGTGTGTATAAGACTACATTTATCTGAGCTATACCATATCCTTGTGCTTGCTTGGCATAGCAAAACAGATGTTTCAATCAATGGGCTTGTTCAGTGTGCTGGCTTTTGTGAATTCACTTTGAATTCTGAGTCCACTTTGAATTTCGGCACAATCTCCATTTTGTCACCATCACTGGAAGTAATTAAAAGGCATGTGAATGTGGTGTTTGGGAACATAGTTTAGTGGTGGATACAGTAGTGCTAGGTTACAGGTTGCACTCAATGACCTTCGTTTTCCAAACAAAATGATTCTATGATTGTAATTTTTGGCACAGAAACACAGAATAAAAATGGTTTGAGTTGGAAGGGACTTTTGAAGATCATCTAGTCCAACCTCTCCACAATGGGTGGGCAAGTTAACTTTGCATTTGTTTACAGTGCTTTGAAGCATCCTTGAATAGCACTATTACCGTGCCTTCATGTCAACGCTTCCAGCAATTAAGTTATAACTTAATCAGTTTTAACTTCTTAAACTAAAACAAAGATCTGCATTGCATAATATTATTACCTCAAGCAGATTACAGCACGAATTTTTGTGCAGTACCATGTTTGTTGTGAGATGTGTCCCATCTATCTATGCTGCTGTTCCCAGGAAGTTCTTACATGCAGCTTTTGGGCCTACCATTGTTGGTGAAATTTGGTTCTTCCTGAAAGTGGTCATTTGCTGAGATGGAAGGAGCTTCTGGGAAAAGGGACAGTTTCTTCCAAGGAATATCTGAAGAGTCATGTGGGGCTGTGATGGAGAGTTCTAATCTTACCTGTTTGGAACCACTCTAATTTTCATCTGTTTCTGATGAACTACAGACATCTTCCATTGCAGCCTGTGTGAACTGAGCCCACAGGTGTCCTCTTCCTGATTCTCTCTCTTTTCTTTTCCCTATGGGCCCCTTCTTTATTTCTTTCCCTTGTAGTCTCCTACCTACCCTCCATTCATGTACCGCAGTCTAAAATTATCTGATTTCTTCATAAGACTCCTCAGAATTAGCTATTTTCCCATTATATCCATCAAAGCAGAGTTTAGTTCCTATACAAAAATGTTTTTCCCAGCTATCCTCAATAGAGTTGTTTCAGGGTTCTGTATGCACTTGGAGACCACCCTGCCTGTCTTCTTCAATAGGGCTTGTTTTCATCTGTGTCCTTCTCTTTTCACATTCTACACACATTAGTGCAAATGAAATGGCAGGTGGGGAATTTTAATCATTGCCAAGCAGAAATGAGTGTCTTAAGTACTAAATACTGTGCTCCCAGAGACAGTAGATAAGCATAGAGGAATTTAATATGATACTTCTTTGCATTCATGCTCGAACCTTGTTTGTCCTATTCTGAATCTGGAGGTGAAGAATGCAAAAGCAGCAAAAGTGCACTTTAGACCATGGAAAGGAGTGTGTTTCACAAAGGACAGCAGCAGAAGGAATATTTAAATCTCTAAGTGTCTGTATAGAACACCATGGCAAACTCAGTGGTTACTTTAAAAGAATACCAGAAATGAGTTGATTGTTGCACTGACCCTTTAACCACAAGATAAGATTTTTTTCAGATGGTGTGTAAGAATAGGTTTGAGCCACAATGCATATTCCTCGACCAGTACCGTAATTTCCCCCTTTTCCCCAACCACGTGTAAATGAAACTTCATAGTCTGCCACGTAAATGTTACCCATTGATGAACCACTGAAAATTTTTCCAGGACCATGCTTTAACAAAGACGCTTTCGAGGGATTCCCTTGATTAGCCAAAAAATGAAGGGTTCTTATCTAACACTATCTTGTCTAAATATACACAGCCTGTGATGATGAAATAAAAAAAATTCAAGACCAGGTATAAATACCACTGACAGGATGATGAAGTTCAGTCGTCTACTTGCTTCTAATAGATTTAACTATTAGAAGTTGAAGCTCTCTGCTCTTAGACCTGCTCTCCCAGAACTGATCTGAGCAGTTTAACTGAACCATCATAAAGAAAATGGCTTTCCAAACCTACAGCTTGTTTGTTCTGTCTGTCATCATGATTTCTTTTGGACATGTTGAAAATAGATTGAATCTTCTTCAACTTCAAAATGATATAGACAAACTGAAAGCTGATTTTGTAAGTACAGTCTTCTACTGCATTTCTCTTCTCCTTCTGCTTGTGCTTTACATATAGTCCAAACTTGAGCATTGCTTGACATACTCAATGTGTACCAACAGAGGGTAATCATGGAAATAATTTTCTGATCATACCTTTTTTTAACAAGAATATGGATAATTTTTTTTGTTTTAATTAAGTTCTTTCATTTACCTGATTCAGTTTTTCAATAGTCATAGTTATTGTAGTAATTTGCATTTATTTTAAGGATGTTCTTTCTTTCACAATAACTTCTTCTAGCTCAATTCAGCTTTGATTACATGGAATACTTTGTAACAAGAAATCTTAATGCAATTTATGGTGAATATATTAATCTTTATTCAGTTCTGACTAGATGCAATTTACTGATTTTTAAAATTTTATGTTAGCAATGTCAATGGGAGATTTAGTACTAGCTAGCAATATAAAAAAATTGGAGATGAACTTTTGCTTTAACAAATGCATTTGCTACTTATTTTAAGTTGTAGTAGTGTGTTACTCAAAGGTGATTTCTACTTCTTATTCTTTTGCATCCTCGGTCATTTTATTTCACACGTGTGACTATGATCTGGCATGGGAATGTGATCTGGCATGGGAATGTAATCTGGCAGGATATTCTTTCTTGTCAAGTAGAATTTTGGTAATTTGATAACTGTAATGTTAATTCACCAATCTTCATCTGGGAGGCATTAAAGTAGTACACAGCTGAATTCAGCAGGGATTAGTCACAGAGACAGCAGATCTACAATAGAGTCACTTTTAATTAACAACTTTTATTTTAAATATATTTTGGTTGGGTTTTTTCCCCTCTAAAAGCAATGAAACAACTGCAACAGTCTGCTCTTATTTTCAGCTCTGACTTTTCCATGATTTTGTCATAACTTTGTGCAAATGACAGTTGAAATTCAGTAGTCAGAGAACCACCCTGAAGCGGTAAAGACTAGTGTGATACTTCAGTGTTTGCAGGAAACTGGCTGTAAAAGTGGCATTATGTCTTAAATTTGTGAATAGCATAGACCAGGGAGAGTCTTATTAGAATATATATAACTCTGTGGAAGAGATCCTGAGCCATGGTGAGCTTTTTGCACTGACATTAAAACTTTGCTCCATAACAGGTGCTCCCCACCTTTCAGAAGTTGAAAAAATCAGTTTGGTAGTGTGCTCAGCATGGGGAGCCAATCAGCCTAGGAGGCTCCTGTCAGACTGCAAGTTTTCTCTTTGCACTCACTGTGTTGAAATTACTGAGCAGACAAAAGAAGGAAATAGTCAGTGTTGTATACAAAAAGGAAAAAAAAAGACACACAGAAGAGGAAATGATGCAGTTTGTCTTTCCTTGAGTAGGAGAGTTGTATTGCTCTTTTTTTTCTAGAGCCTGTTGCCAGCATCTGATGGTTAAACTCAATCCCTGTGAGCCTCTCAGTAGTCCACTAATCTTGCATATCCCCATACCTGAGTGTGGGCTACTGGGATATTCTTCAGCTCTGCAAATTACAGTTTCATACTAAAACCAGCTCATTCTTGTTCCATATGAGATTTTACTGAGGCTGTATGAATTTAGGGTCACAGATTACAAACTGCTGGACTTTGACTTACCAGAAAACATACCAAGATCAGACCTAATGATTTTCTAGCCCGTTGCTGTGCTTATGAGCTTTTTTTTCCATCTGTCAATAGCCAAACTTACAGGGAGCATTTGGGAGAATAGATGTGCTAACATCTCTATTCAGATGAGTTGTAGCAGGAGAAGACATTGAAAAGAGGACTAATACCATTTCTGATATGAGGCAGCCAAGCAATGGGACTTAGTGGTTAGAGAAGTGAAAGCACTGGGACAGCTCTAGACCAGATGAGCAAAAATCTGAATTTTGATGCTCATTTGAATGAAGAACACAAATACGCCTTGTGATAAATATTGCTTATGTAATAGATGTATTTGTTCTTTTTTGCAGAACTCAAGTCATTCCGATGTAGCTGATGGTGGACCTATTTTTACGGAAAGGCTGTCAAGCTGGACAGAGGTGAGTCAAAACCAGATATGATGAAGCATCTCAGGCACTTCTTTGGTAAAAAGCAGTTCCCAGAACCAGTGTAATTAGCTGCAGTAGAATGAACAGGAGCAGAGTTCTTTTGGTAGCTTGGAAATGAGACAAAAATCCCCATAAAAAAGCTTTATACTGCACCGTGAACTGACCCAGAGATACAGTCAAGCCCAGGAGATGAGTTGCAACATCTTCTTTATCATTTTGTTTCAAGCAGCAGAGAACCTCTGTATGCTGTGTTTTATCTTCCTTCCTTCCTTTCCCTGCTGATGGGCACTCAGAGACCCTTCTTTTTTATCGTATTTTTCAACAGAGAAATGAAAAAAGGATCATCCTGAGTCAGATTATTTCCATGTACTTGAAAATGCTTAACAACACTGACAGGTCAAAGGCTCATGTCAGGAACATAGCTGAGGAGCTCCAGACTCTGAAAGAAAGCCTTTCTGATGGCTCAAAGAAGATAGAAGATCTCAAGGACCTAACAAAACTTCAGGTAAGGCTCTTCCTTTTCCTCCAAAGCTTGTGGCATTATATTTTCCAGTTGTGATTTGAATGTGATTCAAGCTAATAATGCTTCAGTAACCTATATGGCAATCCCTGTGTAACTCAGTTCATGCTGAAAAACCAAATATTTCTAGCTGCAGGGTCTACAGTGTGGGGTAGTGCTGAGTCTTGCTGCAATCTGGCACAGAGGTGCTGGCAGCACGGTCACACAGTCTGTACTCCAGAGCTGCCACTGACACAGCCCTTTGTGGTATAGAAATTGGTTGGGAAAGTTGTGCCTGGCTGTGGAATGCTCTGTGGCTGTGGGAGCACTTGGCTCATGGTGCTCGTGACAGTGGCACAAACCACTGACCCCCTCAGAGGTCTGCAGACAATGCCCCAGTGCAGTCAGCTGCTTTTAACTGCAGGGTAGCTCTGTTTCACAGAGTGTGTGTTTGGTCTGTGGCATGTTGTAAAGTAGAACAGAAAGTGGAAAACAAAAAACTGTGACACAGTGTTTCTTTGCTATGGGAATTAGGTAGTAGGGAATTGAAAATTGCAGATGTCCGTCTGTTTTACACTGGTAGCAGGGTAGCCCATGTGTTGTGGTCAGTAAACAATTTTAGCTCTTGGCATGACTTTTGTTCCATTTGTTTCTTGCTTATTACAGATGAGTGACTTGAAAGTTCAGCGCAAGGCTGTAAATGAGCTGTTCAGCGTCTTACAAAAACTAGGGGATACCTCAAGCTCTCACAAAAGAAAAAGAAGCCAGTTTCAGAGGCTGTGCAAATGCTAATGCCATCTTATGATCTTCTGTACTGAGCTACTGTGCAAATCTTGTTGGGACAAGATTTTTTAAATTTCAATCTTTCTATTGATTTTTTATACATTTATTTATTAATATTTAAGTGTCTTAAGTAATTATTTATAAAGAAATACTAATCAAAGTATTTATACTCCCTAATATTATATAAGAAATGACTTTGTCTTAAAATCCTGTCTATTTGTCATATGTTGTTGATCTGAAAACAGAGAATGAGACAATGTTTACCCAGGTTCCATATGGAAATCTTGAAATTACATTATAATGGTACCCAGCTTTCCATTTGGTGCTGTCTTGAGAGAAGGATGTTATGAGATTAGTCTCATCTATTTCGCATGGAGATACAAGCACTAGTATGAGGAAGTTACTCTATTCAGGAAAAACATATTTATGTCTGCTTACTACTAAACATATCTGAATCCAAATCAAGCAAGTAGACATGCTTAAAGACAAGCAAATGTTGAAGAAAATTTCTGAAGTAGAGGACTAATGGTTAATTGCTGGTTACTATTATTATTATTATTAT
>VXBC01006553.1:0-32599 GCA_013399945.1 Ploceus nigricollis
TTTTCTTTTCTTTTCTTTCTTCTGCATTCCTTTTATCCACTCATCATCCATCCATCTGTCTTGCATCACCTTGGTTTGGTTTTTTGTGGTGGTGGCAGCACCTCTCCAAGAAGCAGGATGCAGCTGCTCTGTAGAGGTGGTTTGGGGATTCTGGTCTGTTTCATTGCAGTTGATTATCCGCTCCAATGCTTCACACTTTGCCTGGCTGTGGGAGGAATATGGTGTAGGTGCTCTGTTGGACAGGGCTTTGCCCAGACCTACCTCCCTTTGTTCCATGCCCCAAAGGATTGAAAACTGGAAGTTTTCTTCCCATGAGCAGAGCTGTCCCATTACAGCCTGTGCAAGATGATCTTGTGGTGCCATTCCGTGGCTCTGGGAGGCTTCCTCCTGTTCTTTATTGCCAGAGGAGCCTTACCTCTAGATGGTTAAGGCACTGGGCTGTCACTGCATCACACACAAGTAGAAGCTGTGGTGAAGGATACTGACGGAATGCTATGTGGCCTTTAGTTCTGGCGTGATAGCTCACCCTCTTCCCCAGAATTTTTCTCTCCCAAAAACAGCTGCAGAGAGGGATGTATGACTCAAGAATATGAAGGAAAAAGATTTAATTCAAAAAAGATGAGGATGAGCTCTTCCCTCGATGTTCTTCAGCTCCTTTAATGTTCTTGTGCCAATGTACTGCCTTACAGGCTAAATATTTAATTGATTATTTGTAGAATCACTAAAAATAAGTACGAAAAAAATTCAATAAACAGAAGACTTCTGGGTCTTCTGACCGATATGCGGCATGTCACAAAAAAAAAAAGGTCTATAGATCCGCCACCTTACCAACCCAAAATACACTGTAGTTTGCATTGAAATTAGTGTTTCCCGCTTTTGTGCTGTTTGAATATTCTCTGACACACATTGGCCTGAAACATCAAAGTGATTAATTATCTGCCACTAATTTTTCAAAAGTTATTTGAAAATGCTGCTTCTTACTCATTCTTGCTGGGAATTTGCTTTTGTCATCATAAATTCATCCCATTTAACTGTGGGAAGAGGATCTGTGTGTTGGAGTGTTTTGGTGTGTTCTCACTTCTCATGCGCTGCCATGTTCCTCTAACTTCCATTTAATTCAAGTTTGTGTTGTTTTTATTTTCTGCAAATACAAATTATTCAGCAAATGACGTATCATGAAGACTGTTGATGTCTTTGCTATGAAGGAAGAGAGAGTTCAGAGGGCAGGACAAATACTGATTGTGGGGAGACTTCTTCATGCTCTGGGACCTGTGGTGAGATATGAGCTGCACCCCTCAGCACTGTCCCCAACAGGTAGAGGCCTCTCTGCCTTCAGCTCTCAGGTGGCCTCTGTTCCTCACTATAAGACAGAGACCCTGGGACTCAGCAAGTCCCTGGCAGTGGGAAACAATCCAGATGTGCTTTTGGTCCCTAAATTTCATTGGTTTTATGAAATACTGAATTAAACCTTCACTCTTAGCCCCAGATGTGTCAGTGTTCTTGTAAACCAGTCTGCAGACTGCAGCTGTACATGGATGCCCAAGTGCAAGTGCAGAGTGTCTGCTGTAATGTTCAATGTGGGTCTGAAGTGGTGGAACCAAGACTTCACATTTTAAACATCTGTTTAAAAAAGAGAAAGCTGCTATAGCTAGATATAGCAAGGGACAATCTGCAGTCCTATTGAAATTGCTCTAGCAGAAGGTCAATAATGGGGAAGCCTTTCATGTGCATAAAACTTGTCACAAGCATGATCCCAAATCATGCAAAAAGAAAATTTGGCTTATACTAAGAAAGGAAGAAAATCACTAGTGTGCAGGACAGCAACTTGGACAGTATTCTGCTATCCTCTGTGAAAAACCCATAAACTCTACCTTCATTCTGTATGAGGAATGATGAAAAATATTTGTAATAGCTCATGGCTGAACCAGGAGTTACTGCCTTGACTTCCCTGATTGATATTAGCGAAGCTCTCCCCTCTGCCCCTCTCAAAGAGGTCTGTGAAGGTTGGGGTGAGAAGCTAGGTCTGAGTTTGGATTCTCTACAGGACACATGGGTGTCTTTGCTGGTGCTGTTTGGTCATTCAGGTAGAGACACTCCACTTTCCACACAGGACACAGGTATCTAGGGAAGCCTAACAAAAGTGATTTCTTTTCCTCAAGCATAAGTTAGGCAGTGCCACAAAAGCTACATGTTTCTAGGAGAGCAGGTGAAAACTGCCTGGCCTTTCTTTTCAGGAATGGGCAAAGAAGTGGGCAATCTGCTGTTGGAGAACTCTCAGCTGCTGGAGACCAAGTAAGGAACTGTCGCATGCTCTGACGTACCTGCCTGGTTATAAAACAAGATGTCACCTTGGAGTAGGTCTTGGCCAAAACTCCTGCCTCACTTGTTTATCTAACTGGTTGTCCTGAATACTTGTTCCTTCACTTGTAGAAGAAGAATTGCTCTCCTGAACTGTTTCCTAGCTGTTTCCTTTCTGCAGACACTTGGATAAAGCCTCTAGGCATGTGCTGGTAGGGCCTGATGTCATCTGAGATCAGTTGCAAGCTTTAAATTAACTTCAGTGGGAATCCGTGTGTTGGTCTGAGCCTCTGTGAGGATGTTGCTGATAATAAGGTTTTATTTGCAAGGTTAGTTATTTGGAAAAAAAAGAATTGTCACTGTTGAGTTCTTAAATATTTCGTAGTTGATGGAGGAGAAGCAGACAATGTAATGGAGTTGGTTTTTGAGAAAAGCTGGCAAACCAGCTGTTAAAGTTGAGGAGCTGGGAAGAGGAAGGCCAAGTACTCCCAGGGGAGAGCTGGAGAACCTACTGTGATGGGAAGCTACTGATTTTATAAATTTAAGATGTTTTGGAGCTGATTGGAAATGCGTATTTCTATTGCCATCATCTGCAATTATCCTCAACTGCAGATGACGGCAATTCTGAAAGGTGTATTTCAGACTTTCATTCCGTCAAAAATAGATAGGTTGGTCTACACATGCCTTCATCAGTGTTCTGCCATCTTCTGAAGGAGAGGCTGGTTTGTTAGTCAGGATACAGGAATGGACAAACCTCATCCTGAACAATTATGGTGACTTCTCTGTTCTTCTGGAGGTCCATCTTCCCAAAGTTTAATTTCCCTTGAGTCATAGCTGGACTGAATTGTTAAACACACTTGTTTCAACTCTCCTACAAGCCTCTGTGACTTTAGTTAAAGGTCTCTTTTATGGACAGCTGCTAGTTCTGGGCATTTTTGCTTATTGTCCCTTTCACACCTTTAAGAAATGCTTTGAACGTTGTGAAGAATGATTTGATTGCCAAGGTGGACCAGCTGTCTGGGGAGCAGGAGGTGCTGAAGGGAGAACTGGAAGCAACAAAGCAGGCCAAAGCCAAGATAGAAACCAGAGTCAAGGAGCTGGAGGAGGAGCTAAAGAGGTGAGTGATTACCCCCCTGCCCCAAGGAACTGGGAGTGAAGAATGGTAAACTCACCTCCTCTGTTTTACTCTGTTTCACCTGTGGGATTAGCATTGGCATTCAAAGGTACTTTAGAGAGCACAAGAAGGCAGGATTAGGATTCTGAAGCAGCAACTGCAAACCCAGGTTCCCTGGAGTGGAGCATTAAGGGTGTAAATTTGCAATTAAAAACCAACAACCAAAACCACCCAAAGAAGGGGAGTTTCAAGACCAAGTTTTGAAGGAAACTGCCAAGAACTTGATCCTCCTAGCAGCCAGGATAGCTCTGAGAGAAGTGAATGCCCATTCATTTACTGAAAGAGCTCATACAGAGTTGCACAAGAAATATTTAAATGCCTATATCGGTAATTGTTTCATTGCTCATGTTAAGAGTAAGAAGAGGCAGAAGAGATTCTAAAGTCTGATACAGGAATATGCCACTTTTTATCTTCCTTTCAAACTAGAGAAACTAAAGCCCAACTGCCAACCAAAGCCTGGGATGGTTTCACATCCATACACACAAAGCTGCCTCCTGGAGCTCAGAGCAGAACAGTTCCATTGTGGCTGGCTGTGCATGACTGTAGGTGCTCAGGGCAGAGGACAGAGTTTGTTCTCCAGCTGGAATCTAGAAGGTCCTGTGGTCTGAGCTCAAAATCACCAAGAATAACACAGACTGGTCTCTTTATTGTTCAGAATGTCTGAAATGAAAGTAGTTTTGCAAGCAGGGAGATTTTTTAAAATGCCTTTTGTAATGCCTCATAAAGTAGGAGTTCAAAGAAACTGAAAGCATTCACTTAAATACTTTCAATACTTTTTATCAGGGTTTGGTGTTCTTTACCATTATGGCAAACTGTTCTTCACATTAGGGGCTTTTTTCACTGTATTGAATCACAAAGAATCACAGAATCTACTGAAACCAGAAGCAGTCCAGCAGAAGCATTTAAGCCAGCATTTTCCCTGTTGAAAATGGCTCAGTTCTCAACAAATATTTGAATGCAGATGCTGGTTCAGAAACAGAAACTGGCTGGATTCTTCCAGTGGTCAGTATTTTGGTGCTCACAACAAATGTTCGGAAAAAAAGGGGTGAGGTCAGTAAAGCTGTTCAGAGTAATGTGCTGGAAGAGGGAGGGAAAATGCCAGAGAAGCATCTCAGAGTTTGTGCACTCGGTACACGTAGTGATGGATGCAGCCAGACTTCCCATAGCTGGTTCTCTTCCCAAAGCCAGCCATGGTGTCACTTGCTGTTTTGATCCCTTTCTTCCTGTTTCCTAGAGTGAAATCTGAAGCAATTGTTGCCCGACGAGAGCCCAGAGAGGAGGTGGAGGATGTAAGCAGCTATCTCTGTACAGAATTGGTATATGACATTACTAAAATGCCTGCGGGGAAAGGGGGTTGATTTACTTACCTTTATTGCTTCATGTATATGAGTCCTGAGATGCAGATTGATGTGCCTTTGTTAGCAATGAGAGCAAGGGTGGTGAATGGGTTGTGGCTAATGAGCATGAAATCTCTTCATACAACTTTCAAACCAGAATCTGGCACAGAGGAGCAGTGGCAGTACCACTGTGCAGGATGTAGTTTCTGCGGCCGGGTGCTAGAGCACTGCCCTGCTCAATACCATCCTAATTTAGAATTAAAATCTAGTGTGCAGTGTGGATTCTCTCAGGGTGTAATGACTGTCAGGCTTCTCTAAAAGAGCCTGTCCGCATGTAGGCAGTGAAGATGGAGCTGTGAGGACACCATGCAGTGAAATCCAGCTTACACAGCCAGCTTTGCAACAGTGACTACCACCATGTCTTAGTGCTGCATTTTTCTTGTTAATTCTTTTCCATAAGCCAGTATTGCCTGTTACAGCATACAGGCAGAGAAGGCTCGTGGGCTGTTCTAGGACAACTCTTGAAACTGTTTTGGCTGGGATAGAGTCTGTTCAAGAAAGACCAACTGTAGCTGAAAAAAAAAAGGGCAAATCAAGGAGTAACAAGATTTTCCTTGTAAATGTCTCTGCTAGGACAGGGAATGCCATACATTTATTTATGTCATGTTACTGTTTTCTTTCTTACACAATGTATCAGAGCAGGTTTGGTTTTAGCCTAAATCTCTTGACTTACTTGGAGTGAGCTTGGTCTGTTGAGAATTTAGGTAGATGGGAACATTGTCAAGCTGTGCTCATGAGCTGCTGAAGAGAGTTGGATTTGTTTTCAGTTGAACGGACAGGACGTCTGGTTCTTTTTATAATTTAAAAAATAATTGATAAATTCCTTTTTATTTATACAGTTCTTGTTTTGACTAGTCATACAGATTCGGTTCAAAGTCCAGGGAGGCTAGAGAGGGACTTGGTTAATTTGTGCTGTTCCAGCTCTCAGCAGCCAGCAGCTCTTACCAGCCAGCCTGAGCTTGGGAATTGCCACAGTCTAGCACAACCCTGTGTCACCTCCTAGTAATGAGTTCCCAAAACCCTTGCAGTCTTTATTTTGGGCAGATATTTTTTAAGTCATGTTGTTCTCATTTTCCACTCTTCAAAAGAGACAAAACAGACTTTCACTCATTTTGTTCCCAACCCAAAGCTGCCTGTGCCCTCATTGGAAGGTCAGTTTGTGTCACCAAAGAGGAAAAGACATTTCCTTAGTTTCCTGTATCCTACCTTTATCCATCTGTACTAACAGAATACCTCCTTTCAGTCCTCCTGAGGGGGTAGATGGCATTATGTGGTGCTACCTGCTGCTTGTGACTGGCTTTGCTACTGAATTAAATCTTTGGTTTCTAAATTTCTGGACCAACAGACCACTGTCAATTCTTACCATTCCTTGCAGATTATCAAAGCACCTTGCTGACAGTAGTCCCACACTGGGGTGTGTGTATGTGAGGGCCACATGTTCAAATTGGTGGTGATTCTCATTCTAGTTTCTGTGGGTTTGCTGAACACCCAGAGGTCCATGGCCGTAGTTTGGAGCTCACTGTCTGAATTAGCTCCTCATATGGGGAAATGGGGGTGAAATCAAACAGTGCAGGAGAAGAACTAACAAATATGTGTCTGTCCCCTGACTTGCCCGGTACTAACCTCAATCCCATTCCATCTTTTGTTGGCTGAAGCAGTGCTCCTCCCCTCTGCAGGACAACATTCCCATTGCCCAGCGCCGGCGCTTCACCCGTGTGGAGATGGCCCGGGTCCTGATGGAGCGCAACCAGTACAAAGAGAGGCTGATGGAGCTCCAAGAGGCTGTCAGGTGGACAGAGATGATCAGGTGAGGCTGGGTGTTGGGTAACATTCCTGTTTAGGACAGAACCTGTTCATGTTTTACCTTGTGGTCAATGCAACCCCTACTGACACTAGATTGAGAAGTACTGGGAGTTTTCCAGACTGTAGATGCTTCTCTCCTAATACCAATTTTTTTTCTCTTGTTCCTGAACCTGGGCTGCAAATCTCATGTTGCCACCGTTATTTGGAGACACCGGACAGTTGTTTGTCTTGCTTGTTTCTTGTGTGCTTATTAATCTGGGAGAAGCTCTAGGGAGGAGTATTGCTTCTGATTGATGAGTTCTAAAGACTACAGCTTGAAGTGACTCTCATGCTAGGTTCTGTAGTTCCCACACTGTCTGTGGCAGACAGTGTTACAGAGAGTCGATAATCACATTAAACACACTTACTTGCCTTTTACATCAGCCTTGATACTTAAAGTGGTTGGGTGTGCTTGCATTGAAGACCATGGCGTGTCCCTTTCTGTGGTGTCTTACGAAACATGTTAGAATGAATTCTGACTTTCAACATGGCTTCCTTGATGGAAATGACCTGATGCTTGGCAGAGATGCAGAAATTAACATGGTTCTGCTGTGTTTGTCCATAGAGCTTCCCGTGAGCACCCATCCGTGCAGGAGAAGAAGAAATCCACCATTTGGCAGTTGTAAGTTCTTTGGTGGTTCGTGCAAGATTAAGAAAAGGAGGAGTGTTGCCATTTCTGCTTCAGACAACAACTTAGTAGACTCTGACATTAATGTCAGATAGAAGTGTTGTTGGCTTAACCCTTTTGCTTTCAAGGGCTTCCTTTGTCCTTAGTGAAGTTAAAATCAGATCTGACCATGCACATTGATTTTGTTTCACAAGCTGAAAAAATTCATGAGTATCCTGGAATGGAAACTTTCAAACTCTCTGTCCTGGTTTAGGAGGACACACTCACAGTCAGTTGTAATAAAGGGTTGTTTTCAGAAGGTGCCTATTCCTGGAAGCTAAAAAACATCTTATGCCAATCAAACCAAGGATGTAGGTCTGGATTTGAAGTAGAGCAGTTTTTGTTACAGGCTTACAACCTTTGATCCCAACCTCTTGCTTCCCCTCTTGTGTATCTATGGTGCTTGTCTCCGCAAGCACCTTTTCTCTTACTTGTTGGCCTTTTTCTGTCCCTAGCTTCAGCCGTCTGTTCAGCTCTTCCTCCAGTCCTCCCCCAGCAAAGAGGACCTACCCCTCTGTGAATATCCACTACAAGTCTCCCACCACGGCGGGGTTCAGCCAGCGGCGCAGCCACACCATGTGTCAGATCTCCTCCGGCAGCCGCACCCTCGAGTTCTTCCCTGACGAGTGAGTTGCAGGGCTGTGTGCCAAGCCAGGCTCCCCTGCAGCTCTCCCAAAGAACATCAGTGTTTGAAATAAGCTGTTTTCCACTTTGGAAACAGTCTGTGTGATGTTAGTATGTCTCTGTTCTCTGTGGTTTATCTCCCTGAGCTTTCACTCATCAGTTACTATATGGATGAGTTCAGCAAACCTTGTCCTCCCAAACATACAGTATCCATGGCTTTTCAGGCCATGATGGATCATCTCTGCAGGGATCATGGGAGATCAAGGTGGCCCCACTCTAGTTCTGCACTTGTATTTGCAGACCAGGATGGAAAGAAGGAGGGTTTTTGTTGTGGAGTGTGATGGCAGCATCAGGACAAAGGGATGAAATGTCTGCACAACCCTTTTGGCAAGGGGTTTAAGTGAAGATAAAAGTTCTCTCCACAGCACATTTAAGTTCCAGTACTTGGTTTTAATCTTAACCATGCTAAAAATGACCTTTTGGGTATTGCTACTATAGTTTTACCCAAATTCTTTGTGTCGCTGACATGAAGGGAGAAAACTCTTCAGTGCTTTACATGACTTCACAATGTGTTCTGCCATTGCAAATGTTGTTTGGTTTCACATGGGGTGTGTTTTTATGGAAGGACTTTGGAGAATGTGGTGGTAAAGTAGAATAACTTCTACAATAAAAAGGATTTGTTGAAAAGACACTGGATCTTGTAGAAAAGTAAATTTAAAATTTTTAGATACCCACTGCCTTATTCCATCTTTTTCTCTGATGACATTTCACCGTCATGCTGTGGTGTCTGAGTACTTCTCAGCAGTGTTTTACATAATGGGGCTGCCCACAGGATTAAATTTTTCTGCTGATGTTGTTTGTACCTCAGAATGATACTTTAAAAACCTTTTGAGAGCTGGAGCTGACAAACAGCATTTGTTTATATTAAAACATGTCTAAAAGCTCATGCATCAATTTTTGGTTTAACCTTTGCCAGTGCAAAGCTGGAGTTATTATGTTGGAACCAGCAGTTAATGCACGTTTTCCTTGTCAGCAGACAAAGCTTAAAAATGGACAGAAAAATCCACAGTTGACTATAATGAGGAGGGAAAGAACTGAAAATGCCTTCTTGATAGAGACATTAGATTAGTAAATTGTAACAGCTCAGCAAAAATTGGTGTGATCTCCTAGATGGGTTTTAGAGAAGGATTATTCCCTGTTTCTGAAGGGCTCTTGGAACATCATAAGAGATGATGACAATGACTTGGCTTGCCACATTGCTCAGGTGACAGGTCAGAACTGCCTGTGTCTGCTTCTCAATGGAGTTTTTCTGTCTCTGACTCCCTACATCTCTTTTCACAGCTGGATTTGGTTTGCTGTGTGTGCCCTCCCCAATACTGGTCACACTCCCTTCACCCTCAGCTCCTCTCTTTAACCATCAGTTGTGTGACGCTGTGCTTCTCTCCTCAGTGACTGCACGTCCTCCGCACGCCGTGAGCAGAAGCGAGAGCAGTACCGGCAGGTCCGGGAGCACGTGCGGAACGATGATGGGCGGTTGCAGGCCTGTGGCTGGAGCCTCCCAGCCAAGTACAAGCAGGTAGGGACCATGCTCTGGACAGGCTGAGTGGAAGGTGACTTTAGTCATTAACTAAGGACCTTAGTCATTAACTATTTAATTTAGAGGTACCATGCGCATGTTTTGTTTGTATGAATATTGTAGGCACAGACCAAATTAATGTTCTGTATATCTCCACCAAAGTCAATGGAGGGACATTCCTCTGCATGAAAGTACTGAAATTGAAAAGTAAAGTACCCTAAACCAGAGTCCAGTTCTTTTTAAAAAAAATTTCCTTTGTTATAATTGGGCTGGAACATTAGTTATTTCATTTATACTCTGAGAACTTTAACAGTCATTTAGTATGAAAAACAAATGCAGTTTATGCCCACCTCTTCCCATCAGTAACACAAAATCAAACAACATCAGCCTTATTTGTTGGCTTGTGACACATTTAACTGGTCAGAGACCTCCTGAAAGGGAGGAGCCTGGCAGCATGGCTTGGAGGTTTCAGGCCATAGAGTCATTAAGTTTGGAAAAGACCTTTAAGGTCATCAAGTCCAACTGTCGTGATGGAAGGGAATGCTAGTGTCCTGACTCTTTGCAGGGAGCATCCTTTGTCTATCAGCAGGGCAATGTGTAGCCTTTGTTGGCCATCACTGGGGCATTGATGATTGTGAGATGGTCTGTTGGGTGTGCTGCTCCTCTCCCCTTAAGGACTCTGTTTCACACAAGATGTGATAGGAAGCCTCAGCAGCAGCCACTCTGGTCGGTTCTGTCACATTGATTCCATCTCTCTTGCCATATCCCGGTGTTTGCAGCTTTATACTGTCTTTTTTGTCTTCTCTCCCCCTAGCTGAGTCCCAATGGTGGTCAGGAAGACACTCGCATGAAAAACGTCCCTGTGCCTGTATATTGTCGTCCACTAGTAGAGAAGGACCCAACTATGAAGGTACATTGTTTCTGCTTACCATGCATTCCAGAAAGGGGACGTGAAATAAGCAAAGGTTTTGGGTCACTAAACCTGCCGTTTTTACAACAATCTCTATTCTTTTGATATTATATATTCCAAATTCTATCTTCCTTTTTTTGAATGGTGGTTTGTAGTGAATGTAGGAAAAAGTATTTTAGGACAAAATTCTCAGCTGGTTCTGGTTGCTAGGTCCCCTGCTGCTCCCTGACATTTTTGCTTTTTAGAGACAATTCATCAACAACAGCAACGTTTTATGCTTCTAATGCTTTTGCTAAGACTCCTCAGGGTGTCTTAGCACTGATATAAAACTGACATAAAAATTCATGAAAATGACTAAGTGAAAGTAAAAATGCATTTCATCACTCCTTAGATTCTACTGTTGACCAGAATTCATTGGTAACAGGCCAGTATTATCTGGAGTAGATTTTTGTGAAGCCATGTCCATTAATACTAGAATGTTTTGAGTAGAATTGCAGTTGGGCATAAGCGGTCATCTGTGTAGGTGGCAGACCTACCTGCTGTAACTGGTTGTTTTGAAATAGCTGGTTTGTCATTACTTCATTCAGAGATGATTTTTAGAAGTCATCCTGATGGTTAAATTGTAAGAAAATTTTTATGCTGTTGTTTCTAGAAGGTTCTAGGTGTGATCTTCAGATAATGTTCTGTGCAGCATCTTTCCTTTAAGGTTTTGGATAAATCTAGTATTTCTGTAGTCCTCTTGCAGGCATTCTCTTAAAAAGCTCCCTGGAAATAATTCATAGGAGGTTAGCTGGATTTGATTTCAGAAAACTGCTTATTTGGGAGCTAAGCCAGCAGACTGTTTTTCCACACATCCAGACATGGGGCAGCCACAGGCTTCTCTGGGCAACCTCACCAGCCTCACACCCTCACAGGGAAGAATCTCTTTCTAATATCTCGTTTAACCTGTCTTCTGTCAGTTTGAACACATTAAACATCTGCCATGTCCTGGCTTGCTTTGCCGCAGTGACTAAAAAGCAGTGATGTTGCTGGGTAGAGATCCTCTGCCTTACCTCCATCAATCCGGATATCTTCTAGTAGAAATCATCAAGATCTGGTGTTTCCAGCTAAATGTTTTAGATGTTTGACATTTGACAGTTCTCCACAAAGGTGCCTAAATTCAAAGAGACCACGGAGCCTGCAGAATTCTTAGTTCAGATTCCTGCTTCTGTCTCTTAGCTGTGGTGTGCAGCTGGAGTAAATCTCTCAGGATGGAGACCTTTGGAACAGGAGCTTGGGAATGGGCAGAAACTAGATCCTGGGCATGATCCCCTCACCTGTGACAAGGAAGTGGAAGGCGAGAACAACAAAAGTAACCATACATCTCCTGAGAAAAAAAAGGTCAGAGAACAAAGTGGATTTTTTTTCCCTCCGATGTTTTTTCTCATTTCATCCATACCATACCCCCTCTCTCAGTATCTTTGTACTATGCCATAAAATGCTTTTGTACTTGTGGGACAGTGCTGTGGTGTGCTGGCTCTTCTGTAACTTTTGGTGTGATTTGGGACAAATCATCCAGTATAAAGTTTTCCAACTTTTGCTTTTGAAACGTTTGGAATTTTGAATAAAATCCTTATAATAAGGGCAATGGATGCCTGATTGAGATTGCTAGGAAGATTAAAGATTATATAGCCCTCATCACTGTAAATTAATAAATACATTCAGGCAAAGCTTTGTTAAAAGAACACGGTCTGTGAGTCCATTTGGGCCTCTTGGGATTTAATCCAGTTCTGCTTTTTGGTAGTCTTAAGTGATTTTTTGGGTTTTTTTTCCTGTTTAAAGAACCAAGATGTAATTTGCAGATAATCATACAATATTTTATGCTGTCTGGTTTGTAGGGTTTTTCTCCACACCTGTCTTATACTGCTGCCTTATACTCTCCCAAGACCAGCTTGCTTAAGCTGGTCACTTGGGTGCCTGCCAGACTCATGGCATTCTGGATGACTGAATATTCAGCGATACATTTGTCAGATGTCTCAGCAGAAAAATTAGTGGCCAAATTGCTCTTGCCCTAAGGAGTCAGACAGGCTCTTTGGCCAGTGCTCTGGATACTAGTGCAGCAACATGAATGGAATCAAATTAATAAAAATTAAAATATAAGTAATTAGACAACAGTATAAAAAAGAAAAATTTCTTCTATAGTTCTACTGTAGAATAGAATATATAATTTAAAATAAATTACACCATGTGTAAATGTTGCCAAGCACTGTTAAGCTCAGGTTGATCCAAGGGAAGTGCTGATCATGCCCGTGTGTGTCTGCTCTCCTGAAGGCAAAGGAACTCCATGAGATGGATGCCACATCCAGCCGTGTCTGGATCCTAACTAGCACACTGTCAACCAGTAAAGTCGTGATAATTGATGCCAACCAGCCTGGCACAGTGGTGGACCAATTCACTGTCTGCAATGCTCATGTGCTCTGCATCTCCAGCATCCCCGGTGAGTGCAGCCCAGGCTGGGGTCTGCACAGGGTCACCTGCCCCACTGAGGAGTAATAGATGTCCTTACTTGGGAGCTAACCCCTGGGCTTTGTTGTGTTCTGTAATTGTTCCCCAAAATCATAACCCAGATCTTGCCTTCCTGTAGGACCTTTCTGTGGAGATCCCTCCCTGTTCAGTGTTCAGTAAATCATTCCTTTGGTACACAAAGGGTGTTTTTTGGAAGCAGGAATGGGCCTTGTTGGGCATGGAAGGGCTCTGTACCTGCCTTGGATACTGATACTAGGAATGAGGGGATCTGCCATGGATCAGGCTGCTGATGGATGGTGTGGTGCTTCCCCAGGGTGGTGAGCCCTGAAGGATCAGAATCTCCCATCATTAGGGTGACTTCAGAAGTACATTAAATTAGCAGCGATTGCTTGATTTACATGAGAACCTGTTCTTTGCCTTCAGCGGCCAGTGAGAGTGACTATCCCCCAGGCGAGATCTTCCTGGAGGGGGATGTGAATCCCGAAGAGTCAGCCGGAGGAGATGGTGTCTTGGCAGGGATCACGCTGGTGGGCTGTGCAACCCGCTGCAATGTGCCACGAAGCAACTGTTCCTCACGTGGGGACACACCTGTTCTGGACAAGGGACAGGGTAAGTTTTAGGATGTAAAACTTAGTGACATATCAATTACAGCTAATCCTGTACAAGCTCATGGTGTTACAGCCACATCCTCTTGTCCCCAAGTTAAGCACTTCAGAGGCCTCCAGAATTTTGTTACTACGATACAGGAGTACCAAAGGCCCTTTTGGTACATTTCTTCTTAGAGCCCTCCTTTCTTCTCTGATTCGCATGCTGCAGCCTGGTTGCAGGAGTCATACAGCAGAGTGTTTTGGGCATGTGAGATGTTTGCCCTGCTACAGGTGCTACCTTTCTGACTGCTTTCTTCCCTGAGTGTTGGGAAGCCAATTAAGCTCACAAGCAAATCATACTGCTGCCCTTGCTGACTCCATACTGTAGTGACAGCCTTGAAGCCCTTCCAGTGCTGTGCTGTGCTAGTCACAGATTATGCTTCACTTTAAGATAGCGTCTGTTTCCCATCCAGGCGGAAGATACGTGATGAGCTGCTGTGTCTGTGGCACAGGCTCAGGGCTTGATTGAGTTTGGCAAGGAAAGATAAATTAAAGAATTGACAGCCTGATATCTATATAGTTAACTCACCAACTGATTCGTCAGCATGTCTCACATTGTTCATTGTCCTCCAGGTGAGGTGGCTCCTGTCTGCAATGGGAAGATCAACCAGTCTCAGTCTACTGAGGAGGCAACAGAGGCTACAGAGGTACCGGAAAGCAGTGCCAGCGAGGCAGAGCTGACACAGGCCCGGCCTGGGCCCCTCACCGAGCATGTGTTCACAGACCCTGTCCCAGCCCAGGCACCCAGGCAGAATGGGTAGGTGGGCTGGGGTCAGAGTAATGGTTCTGTTCTATTACTGATCAGTTCTGTTTTCATAAGCTTTGTGATAAGAGAAGCAGCCTGATCTTCTGATAAAGTGTCAGACTTCTATCAGTTTTGTGCCCAAGCAATTTTACAGATGGGATAACAGGGAAGGAAAAAAATGTAATGAAAACAGACATGGCTCAGCCTGCAACTGACTGGATCAGCTGTTAAAATGCAAATGTTTGACCTCTCACTATGAACTTAGACCTGTGGTTAAGGCAGATCTCCCAAAGTACCTGTACACTTCTTGTTCTTACTGAAGGTGCTTACTGATATGTGTGTAGAAATGATGATTGATTTATTCTAGTAGTACCTCTGATGGGTTGTAAAAGTAACCAAGAAAGCGTATTCACCACTCAAAAAGTTCTTAAGACAAACAAAGCTGATGTGATGGCCTGAAGAATAGGGTGGAAGTCTTGGATACAGGTTGTTCCTGAATGCCGATGTTGTTCTAAGTTGTTTCTGTTGAAGCTGGAAATGAACAGAGAAAATATTGTTTGTGTAATAGTCTTGCTAAACTCGAGGTCTGTAGATTTGAAGTACTTGTTGTTTGTAAGGGGAGGAGAAAGGAAATACTGTAAATTGCAGATTTGCAGTTGAAAACTACCAAAGAGAAGGAAGCGATTTGTGTCTTCAAGGGCCCATACCTCTCTGTGAGTGCCAGGCTGTGGGCCTAGGTGGCCATTCTGTGCACTGCTGCTGCTAAATCTCTAACACTGTTCTTTTGCCTCGTCAGGGAGAATGGGCAGCTGAAGATGGAGCCCAGCACAACACTGCCAGATCAGGAGTCAACCAGGGATGCTGGAACCTGCACCAGTGCTGCCCCCACCATGTGGCTGGGAGCTCAGAATGGCTGGTACGTTCCCCTTGGGCTGGCAGATCTCTGTGTCACCTCCCTGCTCTGGGCTCTATTTTTCAAGTCCACACACCTTTTGTTCACTGCTTGTTTCTGGAGAAGGTTTCCATTCCTCATTTCATTGCTCAGCTCACCATAGTCTCAGGGATTTAGCATCACTTTCTTACCTCACCTCCAAATTTCCTACCAGAAGGGAAGACTCAAACCTGGGCAGGCTGACAGTGTGGGGCCCTGCTGCTAACCTTCCCCAATTTGTCCTCTCTCACAGGCTTTATGTGCACTCAGCTGTGTCCAACTGGAAGAAGTGTCTGCACTCAATAAAGCTGAAGGACTCTGTGCTGAGCCTGGTGTAAGTGTGTGTTCCAAGGGACCTGAAGGAGAAGGTTCAGGGCCTGAGTGATGTTTTAGAGGGGGTTAGCAGCTCTTGGTCGTAGACTTACAGAATCACAGAATGGTTTGGGTTGGAATGGACCTTAAAGATCCTCTCGTTTCAACTCCCTGCCATGAGCAAGGATACCTTCCACTAGACCAGGTTGCTCCAAGCCCATCCACATTCCCAGCCTTGAATACTTCCAAGGATGTGGCAGCCAGAACTTTTTCTTTGCTTTCCTAAGTTCATTGTTTTGTGAGAGAAGTTTCCCAAGGTTTTTGTAATGGGAAAGCCTCATACCAACCCATTTTCCTTGTGGTCCTGACCTGATTCAGTGAATACGTCTAGCAATATCAGGAGGAAGTAAGTGGGGAGGAGAAAGGCAAAATTTCACTGAGGGGTAAATTAGGGGGAATTTGTTGAAATTGATGGTGTTTGTATTGTGAAGAATTCCCTCAACAGAAAACTTACAGATGTGGTCTTACTGCAGTGAAGGTAAGAGGTGTGACCTCTTGCAGGACGTTCCTGCAATGCTAGACTGACTGGGAATTCTGGAGACTATGTAAAGATGGTGTGTATGGATGGCAGGAAGAGTTTTTGAGTCCCTTATTTCTACTGCATTTTTTATGTATTTACTATTCTGTTATTTCAGGCATGTGAAAGGGAGGGTCCTGGTTGCTCTGGCAGATGGAACACTAGCCATATTCCATCGGGGAGAGGGTAAGAATCAATGTAATAGAGAAAACAAAATTTGGCTGAAAGTGTAGCAGTGGATTAAATGCTCTTCTGTGGTGAGAAAGTTGCTGGCTGCTGGGGTACAAACACCGAATTAAAACACATGGCTATTATACACATAATCACTATCCTAAACCATCTCAAGTGTACTCTAACACCACTTCCTGAGCTTTTCTGAACAAAAATGTGTGTATGTACTGTGTAGTACATATGGAGTAAACATGACACTTGTAGGAATACATGTGCTGTGCAGTTGTTCAAGGTACACTTAGTAAATTCAATTTCTGGTCCTCTTCACTGCTGTGGGTTTTGTTTCCCTATGGCTTGAGCAGTCTTAGCTATGTTCACATCTGACAGCACATGGGGATTTTCTAACTATGACTAATGTTGGCATATAAAGAACTTAGTTCTTCATTGAGTAGCAGTTTATTCAGCAAGCAGAAATATAGACATTTCTGGGCTTGTGCAATTGCAATTTTGATTCAGCCTTTGTCATGATCTCAAGCCTGACCACTGACACATCAAAATTGTTCCCATCAGAAATAAGATAAAGCTTCATGACATAGAGGCTTCCTGTCTGTGAAGGACACAATATCTGCCTGATTAGTTAAAAATAAGAGTGAGAGAAGGGAGATCTGATTCCTTTTCCTGGATTTAACACTTTGGGGGAATTATGCTGTAGGTCTGTGATGTGAGGAAGCCTCACCACAAGGACTGTATGGCCCATTTCCTTTTAAGTTTCAGCATAGTCTTGTTCAGCTGTCTTCCGTCTTCTATCACTGCTTTTGTTATACTTGTTAGAGAAACCTGTTCACTTCAATGCAATAAAGGATGTTTAAATTAGCCTGATTTGAGAGCTGTCGGACATCAAACTAAAGTTTATCGTTACATGTTTCATAAGTGTAAGGCTGTGCCCAAAGCAGGAGTCATAGGAAGGTCACAGACGTAAGCAAACTGAGCATTTGAGTATCAGCTAAGCCTGTATACCAAGATATATATATAAGGGTAGAGGATTCTGTTGTATGTGTATGCTCACATGTCATGGAGGAGATACATCTTTCCACATTTGTTTTTCACCTCAGATGGTCAGTGGGATCTCAGTAATTACCACCTGATGGATCTTGGCCACACTCATCACTCCATCCGTTGCATGGCTGTGGTCTATGATAGAGTCTGGTGTGGCTACAAGAACAAAATCCATGTTATCCAGCCGAAGACAATGCAGATTGAGGTAAGAGAGCACATACGTGTCTATGTGTGCACACTTGTGCTGTATTTATTCTTAACAGCTCTTGACCAAGATTGTCAGTCTGGGTCATGTTATGATCTAATCTGCCAGGGGTTATTTGTTCCTTCCTCCCTTTGCAGAGCATAATTCTATCAGTAAGTCTAAATGGACAATTTTCTTTGCCTTTACTAGGGAGTCTATGGGGCCATGTACTGTCCAAACATAGTTGTTTGTTTTACAGTGACTCTTCACATATAATCTGAGGCTTCTCCATCTTGAGGCATTATGGCACAAAGGAACAGTACAGTTAGCAAGCTCCCAGGATCCCATTAAAGAGAAAACAATGTTTAGAGCCTTTTGAGTGAAAATCAGTACAGTGGTGTTGGTACAAATCTGAGAGTGCTTGAAATAATTCTGATTGAGGAGAGAAGAAGTGCTGGATCTGAAGTTCACATTAGTGAGCCAAAGCAGTTTGATCTTTGGAATTTATCCTGGAGTAGTGTGTTTTCCTTTTCTGTCAAATACGTTTAAAGCTCTTGGTGTCTAAATGTCCTTGTTCCTGAAGTGGTCGGAAAAGACCATCAACTCTGCAAAGCTATCAGACACCTGCTCAAGCAAAGGATTTTTTTGTGTACAGTAATGAACTGCTGGGATCAGCTGGCATTAACACAGCTTCCCCAAGATCTTTGGAACCCAAACAAGGGATCTCAGTTGAAAATTGAGTATATGTATATGTGGAGTATCGATAATGGCAAAACTTCTGTGAACTCACATTGGTATTTTAGAAATCCTTTGATGCCCATCCTCGCCGGGAGAGCCAGGTGCGACAGCTGGCATGGATTGGAGATGGTGTGTGGGTTTCCATCCGCCTGGACTCCACGCTGAGGCTCTACCATGCCCACAGCCATCAACATCTGCAGGATGTCGACATTGAGCCTTACGTCAGCAAGATGCTAGGTGAGGGTCTGTTGCTTACTGAGCTCAAGGCAGAATTTGCCGAAAGCAGACCTTGCCCAAAGTCATCACTGACTGCCCAACTCTCATTCGTGCTTCCTAGGCACTGGAAAGCTGGGCTTCTCCTTTGTGCGGATCACAGCCTTACTCATTGCTGGCAACCGCCTTTGGGTGGGCACCGGGAATGGTGTTGTCATCTCCATTCCCCTGACTGAGAGTAAGTGACATTTATTGAAAGTACTCCTGCATCCCCCCTAAAAAAAAAGAAGCTTTTAGGTGTTATTTTTGCAGCATGGCAGGTGGTTCAGGCAGGCTGATGCTTTCCTGACATTTGACATGATTTAATCATAGCCATTTCAGGGAGAAGAGCCCAGAGTATGAGCAGCCCTGGACCTTGACAGAGCAGAGTGATGTGAACTGATTCTGTAGCTACTGTGAAACGGGAGAAACAAAGCTTTGGGAATTGTAGTAAGTCTCCAAAAGGAGGTCATGGGATGAGAAGTCACCAGGAAGATCTCCTTAGAATTTCCACTTTGGTCTAGTCATCTAAATGTCTCCGTAGCAGTATTTTCCAAAAACTGAGCTTAGAAAAGCTCCATTTCGCTCCATTTACTCAGATTAGAGCTCAGCTTTATCGGTCAAGTAGAAATAGGTATCCTACACCAAATCCAGCCTGGTGAGGGGACCCAGCAGTAAGAGTAAATAGGTGAATCTCTGGAGATGGAAGTTTAGTTGAAGCTCTTACTAGTCCTGTTCTGAACCTGCCTGTCAGCATCTTATTTTGGAGGTCTTATCCAGATCACCATGGGGAAGTAGGATTTGAGTCTGATTGCAATTGCTTTCAACAGAAAGCAGCCAAATGTATGTTTTCTCACCAATGCTCACAGAAAAGCTGAGAAACAAATACCTCTTGTGTGAAAAGAACAAACCTCTTGTAATCCTCCTGGAAGTCAGGCTTGGGATGGTCTTCTCTGAGGGCAATGAAGTTGGATGTGCCTGGGGTTAACATCACGAGGGCAGTGACACGGTCCTGTTCATGCATTGCAATTTTGGTCTTGTTTCTGAGTTCCTTTTTGAAGCCCATTCTGTCTTAAGGCTGCTGTCCTTTCTCTGAGTTAAACTTTTTCCCTGCTGTAAAACCAATTGCTTTATCTTTGTGTGTTCCTGTAAAAAATGTGGTAAGCAAGAAAATCTCACTAAAAATGTAGCACTGGACCCTTGTGACACGATCCCTCTCCCACCTCAGATACCACGTCTGTCCCTGTATGGTAAGAGCAAAGTGAGCAAGAACAGTGTTAGTATGAACTAATAGGAGCTTCTGTGGTGGTTTCTCTAGGCTTTATACTATTTTTGTTGCCCTCAAATTATCTCCCAGTAATCACCTTTTTCTTCTCTCCCATCCTGCCTGTCACTTCCCGTGCCCCTCTGTGTTCCCACTCCCTGCCTGTGCCTAGCTGTAGTCCTCCACCGCGGCCAACTCCTTGGGCTCCGGGGTAAGTCCGTTGCCTCCCCTCCACAGCTGTCATTCCTTTTGCACCCGTCTCCCTATGCAGTCATTCTCCTACCTTCCATTCTGCCATTCAGCTTCTCTCCATCCATTTTTCCTCATCACTCTTTTGTTTTAAGTTGCATTAGAGAACAGCAACCAGAGACAGTCATGTAAATATCCTCATTTCCCACAGCTATAAACAATGTTTTCCATCTCATTGTTGATCCTTCTGGTTTTTTGTGTTAAGGATAATTATTCTTCAACAGTGGTTCCCTTACAGTGGTAGACCAGTTTGAGATGGGGACAGGAAAGGTTCATTCAGTCAGAAGCAGGAAAGCAGGAGCAGAGTGTTCTTCCAAGGTCTCCCTTGGTCATCCTTTGTTTTCCAAGGATGCTTCTTTTGTCAGTTTCAGGCCAATGGCAGGCGGTGCTATGCCACCTGTCAGATGCTGAACCCAAGGGGACTTGATAAGCATGAAGAATTGTTTAGGTTTGTGTCAGTTAAGGCAGGATCTCAGTTCAAATTCATGCCTTTCCAGGGTCAGAAATTAGAGGGGCTTTTTTCTCACTCAGAGACATTCATGTGGCTGTCCAGATGCATTATCAACATGTGTCTCCTCCTTTTAAAGCATCTGGTATTAGTTGCAGTAAAAAGCTAGATACTGTACACACATTGACTCTCATTCTTCCATCAAAGTATTTGTACTTGTCCCACTGTCCTGGCTTGAGCCTGATAGGGAAAAGTCTCTTTTGTCCAAGTCACGTAACTGAAATTCACCCAAAGTTAAAACACAGAACTATAGATAATTAATGAAGCAATCAACCTCTCTCACAGAAAAGTGAAAGCTGCCTGGTTTAATGTTGTTCCTGTTGTGATGATGTGGGTGCATGCAGAAGGAAAGCATCTCCCACCCTGAGCTCAGAGCACTGGTCTCTGTTGCTTGGTGAGTAGAAACTGTCACATTCTTGGAGCCTGGTCATGAAGGATACAGGGCCCTGAGCCCTCCTTGGAAGCTGTGGATGGTGAGCATCTGAAAGATGTTCATTGCTGGAGTAGCTGACAATCTGGTGTTGTGGTTAAATCAAGAAATGAGGAAGGACATCCACTTCTGTGATGGCTCTGAGTGGGCTGAGAGACTTCACCAGACCCAGAGACTGCTTTCAGCAGTATGTGTGCTCATTACTGGGCATGAGCAGAGGACTTGACTTGGAAGTTGAGCAACGTCACTAATCCAGAGCAGTAATTCTCCTCCAGGTGCCTTCTGGGGACAGTGGACACTTTGGGTACCCTGCCAGCTACAAAAGACCAAGGTTGATCCTAGGGTTATTTCTGGAGGCTGGACAGGATCACTGCTGGTGACACCAGTCTAACTTGCCCCAGGCTAAAAGAGAGGGACTGTGTAAGCTGCTGTGGTCTCCTCCATCACATCATTCATAAAAGACCTTTAAAGAGACCTGCACCTTTAAAGGTTTTCCTTCATGGCTCATGAGTTTTCTCTCTGATTGAGTCACTTGTGTAAAGGGGACTAAAAGCTATCACTGATGGTGTTCTTGCTCCATCTCCAGCCAACAAGACTTCACCAACCTCTGGAGAGGGCAGTCGCTCTGGTGGGGTCATCCACGTGTATGGTGATGACAACAGTGACAAATCTGCCAGCAGCTTCATTCCCTACTGCTCCATGGCTCAGGCACAGCTCTGCTTCCATGGCCACCGTGACGCTGTCAAGTTCTTTGTCTCTGTGCCAGGTAAGCACAGCTCTCCCTCAGCAGGCACTTGTCCCTCCACCTCTTTTGTAGCAGGGGCTGGAGCTGGTCTGCAGCAGACTAGGGTCCAGGCCATGGCTGGCACTTCCTGTGGTTCACACATCTGTATTTATACTGGAGTGACTGCTGGAGTGACTGCCAGATTTGACTAGCAGAAAGAATTGGTCTGCACAATGTGTTTGTATTCATGCGAACTGTGTGGGGGCTGAGCAGAGGCACCGACAGCACCTCTGTCCTCTCCTAGGCAACGTCCTTGCAACCCTGAACGGGAGTGTGTTGGACAGCCCTTCGGAGAACCCCAGCACAGCAGCCACTGAGACTGAGGGTCAGAAGCTAAAGAACGTCCTGGTGCTGAGTGGAGGAGAAGGGTATATCGATTTCCGGATTGGTAAGTCCCCTTGGTGGGAGGCATCTGGAAAGTGGCTGCATAGTTGTGGTCATGGAGTGAGGCATCATTGTTGTGAAAAGCCAAAGCAAAAAAGCCCCACACTGTTTCTCCTGCATCTGGCTGTGAGGGTAAATAAGGATGTTCCTTGCACAGCACAAGGCTGTCAACCTGTGCCCTGTGGCTGCAGTGCCACACAGCTGTAGTTATGCCTACAAAATCGAGAACAAAACAACACAGTTTTGAGACGATATTAATATAGGAAGTAATATAAATGCAGGTCTTTAACTGGAGGCCTCCAGGTGCAATATACACACGTGATACAGGACTTCTACACTTTTGTAAGTTAAACAAATTAGCATATTTAACATAACATACCGTCCAATTAGAAGAGCAGTTTGTTAGGTAATTTTCCCCAGGTTCTGCCCCACTGGAGTTGGTCCAAGAGCTTTGCCCCATATTTATTATGTCTGTGATGCGTAGTAAAAAGCAAGATGTCCTTGGTTGACTAAAGAGGCAAGACTAAATAGTATTTCAGGAATATGTTAGAAGGTTAGCTTACTGTTCTAAAATGTAGGGGAAAAGAGTAGGAAAAGTACTGGGAGCTACAGCCATGCATTAGCAATCTACAAAGCTACAAATATATTAAAACTATCATAAAATAGCATCAGTATGAATGGCTTTGGAAAGAACAAATGCATCTGTGCCACTGGCTCCAAACATTGCTGCCCCACTACGATTTCCCATGCTGCTGAGGGTGCTCTGTGTGTAAAAATTGGCTTCCCTGAAAGGAAGGGTGGTTTTTGCTGCTGCTAGAGCTAGTTTGTCCCATCCATGCAGTCCAGCTTCAGAAAAGAATGGGGTTGCTGTAAATGTTCTCCAGGCACAGAGAAAGATCTCAGTTCACAGTGTCTGTTATCAGACTGCTGGGACTCTAAAAGGGGTATTGGCCTCTTTAGAGTATTCCAGAGCATTTTCTTTCCTGCCATTTTTACTCTCTGTGTTCTCTCTTCAGGGGATGGGGAAGATGATGAGACAGAAGAGAATGTGGGAGATGCCACCCAGGTGAAGCCAGTACTTTCCAAGGCTGAACGGAGCCACATTATTGTGTGGCAGGTATCATACATCCCTGAGTGAGAATTCCTCTTTTCCCACAATATAAGTGTCCCTCCTCCCGCCTGAATGCCACGATGTACATACAGAACGCCTGCATTATAACTCCTGCTGGAAACTGACCCTGGACAACTGCAACGGTTCCTGCCTTGGACTGTGACCCCCTTGAACCTCTGAACTCGCAGCTTTCAACTCGGGCCCGTATGCTTTTGGCGTGGTTAGGTTCTTGTTCTGCTCTGGAGCTGGCATCTAAAAGGAGAGAAATGGCAGTACACCATGGAGGGAGCTTGGAGCCAGGACTGTGGGAAACCTTTGCCCAGTGTCAGGAGGGGCAGCTGGAGGGGGGTGGCTCAGGTTCTTGGGCAGGTTGCCTCACTCCCACCTGCATGAGAAAGAAGTGTGTCCCTAGGCATTCCCTGCCAAAGCAGTGACGGTGAATCACTTCTGCAGCACCCCAGCAGAAATCCTTCTAGTTCACCAGTAGACTCTTCATCTTATCCTTATTCACCCTTAAGCACACAATAACATCCTCTGGACTTAGAGCAACAAAGGGTCCCAGGAAGCCTCCAAAGAGTATCATGGTTTCAGCAGCACTTCGGCTGTGGGGCTGGAGAAGGCAGCAGCACCCTTACTGTGGGGATCACATCCTCCATCTTTGCAAGGGGAAAGTCCCTTCCTCTGCTGCTGCTATTGCCTCAGCCACCATGTGCTGGGTGCCTGCCTGTGTGTGTCCCAAGAGAATTGTTTGGTGGGCTCAGATGGAAGATAGGTGTTTGATTGTCAAGGCCAAACAGCCGTAGTAGCAAAAGGGTACCAAAATGTTACTTTTTTAAGAAAAGGCAAGGCTTTTAACTCTCCCTTCCAAAAAAGCCATACAGAAAAGAATTCCTGAGTTCATTCTGAAAAGTTCATGTGGTGGTTATCTCTGCATTGCATTTGGTGGCTTTTAAAAGACAGGTGAGGGCAGATGGTGTTGATCTGCTGTGAGTTCTGCATTAACACATTGAGATTGCCTCATCTCAAGGCTGTGTCTACTTTTTAGGACCTGCTGAAAGGAGATCTCTTTTCACAGAGACTTGGAAAACAGAGGCTTGGCAGTTGGTTAGGACAAGTGCAGTCAAGGCTATGGCTCACCTGATGTCACACAGAAAAAGAATTGAGGCTAGATTCCTGACATCTTTTACCTAATATCACAAGCACTGACTAAGCTAAGTAAGAAGTTTGAAAAGCTGGAAATTTCTGACTCCTGGAAAAAATTGACAGCCCCCAAGAAAAGTGGTGATAGCCCTTTCTGTCTAAGCAATGCTGAGTGGTTGCAGATGTGCATCCTGCTTACAAGAGAAGCAGCAAAAATTGGGGCCAGGGAGAGTGGTTTTGAGCTCAAGATGCAGAATATGAAAGTCAGTGGTGTGTTCTCCCTTTCTGACACTGTCCCACAAGGACAAATTCTGTGTCCCTTGAACATTCTTTTCCGGGTGTGCAGGAGTAGGGCAAGTTGCATTTGTTAGTGATGAATTTGGAAGCTCCTAGTGGTCCTCTTGTTTTTTTGCCTGACCTGTACAGCACTCCAGGGTTCAAAGAGATGTCCTTGTGACAGTATGGGGACAACTGGGCAAGTCTCCATCTCCTGGAAAGCTCCCTGCTGTGTCCTGTGCTTGCTGCCATGGACCAGGCTTGCAGATCCTGGTGTGCTGCAGGGATGCCATATTCTCAGGGGATGCTCTAACATGTGGCATCTCTCCTGACACAGCAGCACCTAAACAATTTTTGTATCCACAGTTCAGGAAAGGTTGTGGCATACATTTTCTCTGCAAGAAGGCAAGAGACATCTCTGGTGAACAGAAGCCTCAGCCAGCCACAGTGGTGCCCATGCTACGTGTGAGCAGTGCTGGTGACATGCACCCCTCACACCACTCCTCCCCAAGGCAGGAATCCAGCCGGAGGGCATCTTCCAGGCAGATGCATACTGGGCTCTGTGACTGGCACAAGGTTAAGGGATACATGGAGCCACCACCTGCATGCCAGGAGACCTTTCACCAGGGACATTTTGCTGAGGCACTGCTGACCATGCCAGGCTTCTCATTCACTTTTGCCATATCCTTTCTGCTAGGAAGACCTCTTTGGATCCCAACACAGAGTGCATTGAAGTAAACAATATAACATTTAGAGCACAGATTCCACTGTCATGTAATAGTTCATCAGTTAGGGCCAGGCAAATTTCAGAATTTGGGCCAGCTGAAGGGAAAAAGAAGCCCTGGTAGGGTTCAGTTCCTTAACTCTGTTAGTTCTTTCATAGGAAAGTCAGAATTGCAACATTGTACCACTGACTGTATCTGGTATGAGCAGTTGAAGGGACAGCACTTGATCTCCTGTCACCCACTGGGCCCTAACAACACACGGGAATCTCCCATCAGATTCCTTTCCAGCTCAATGCCATGTTTTCCTCTAAGAGAAGCACATGGCCCAGAGGGGCAGCTGCAGGGGGGAGACCCAGCCTCTGCTGATAGCTCCTGTGGCCTTGGGTCACTGCTGGGCATCAAGGTGAGAACTAACTGGCTTCAGTACGCTTCTCTGTCATATCTCCACTGTGATGTATGTAAAGTATCTTGTATGTTACAAAAGGATTTTTAAAAGTGTCTTAAGGCCTGTAAACTCCGCTGTTTGGTCTGAAGATGGCATTCTGTAAAGAGCCTGCTGTACGAATATGTTCCCATGCTTTGTCCCCTATGCTATCAACAACAAACCGTATCTGTTCTGTATGTAATAAACATGTTAACATCAGCTTGGGCAGCATGTTTTGTTCCTGTGAAGGCACTGGGATTGCTGCTCAGTCTTTAACAGGACACTTGCAAGGGTGGGAATGCAGCTCAAGTGTTCCCTGTTGAGCATTTCAGTGGCCAGAAATGAAATGTGGATGGCTCACAAGGTTGGAGCAGAAGGGGCTGGTCCAGCAAGCAACAGTGCAATCTGTAGCTTGTACCAGCAGCAGAAATAAAAGGTGGAAATATAAGGTGGCACAACTTCAGAAATAGAAGCTGGAGCAGAGAAGCATTCACCTGCTGGCTTGCTGGAAATTTAGTCAGGGTGGCCCTTTCAGGTGAACTGCCAAGGATAACACATCAGGTCAGTTTTCAACACTGTACAGGGTGGCACTGCACAGTCCCATAGGCATCAGTGGTATCAGCATCATTTGACTGCAGGGAGCCCCTCAGTCCCAGCAGCATTTGGACACCTTCATAGTTATTTTGTAGAACTGCATCAATTCAAGGGCTAGACATGGCAATGAACCCTGTCCTTAAGACTGGAGAGGACCATCTTCTGCCTTGAGCAGAGAGCCCTAAGGTGAGTCACCTCTGTGACCAACACACGCACTGTGGTGTGGCACAGGCCAGGGTGTAGTACAACTGGCAATGCCTCTGCAGTTAATGGAGGTACCTCAACAATGAGGTTTCATCCTAAATCCCTGGGGCTGCACCCTTCAAAACAGCCAGGAGCAGTTTGAGCAGGGCCCTGGGTGAAGTACAGCCATGTCTGGTGGCTAAGGAAGCAGGTCACTGCCAACACCCTTCAAACAATCCCTCCATGTTGGTAAACAATCTGCGAGGAAATGTACAAGTTTGGGAGGGTCATCAGAACTCACAGCACCTTCTGATGGAATCCAACACATGGCAAACAGGCTGTGCAGCTTCCCAGAAGGGAGCTTCACTATCAGGGTAAGGCTCCCAGGCTGCCCAGGGCTCTGTGAGGACACACCCATTTCCCCATTTCATGACCCTGAGCTCACCAGCAGGTCCTAACTGTCGTGGTAAGTGCCACCTAGACCTCCACCTGTACAGGGGCCCTTTCCTCCTATGGCCCAGGAGCCTAATTGAAGCACAACCTGAGGTCTTCAACATGTAACTGTGTTGGTCTCCAGCCGCTCCTGGATGGACTCCTTGGACCCATAGGGCTGGATTTTGACTACATCATCTTCAGACATCTCACCTCACCCAAGCTGCTGGGTGAGTCTGTGCCTTATCAACTCCATCTGCTTTTGCTGCTGGCTTGACTCCCTGGTATACTTTGATCATGGGTTATTTCTTGCCTTTCTGGGGCTGCTGTGACCAGCACTTAGGTCTGCCCACTGTGGTCAGATTCTGTGTGCCCCCTCAGGGAGACACTTCCTCTGCTGGTGCTACATTTAGATCCCGGCTGTGCAGAACAGAGGACTAGATTGTTCTACTCATCCCATCTGACTCACAATTACACCTCCCTCCCATCTCCCTTGCTCTTGGTTCGTGTTCAGTAGTATCTCAATCATGGTGCAGACAGGAATGCAACAGCTCAGCTCAGTGCCCAGCACTGGAGACTAGGAATCAGACAAACTACCTTCCAGCCACAGCAACTGCCATGGGAAGGCTCACAGCCTTTACCACTACTCCCGATTCTCCCCCTCCTGGATTCTCCCATTCCTTCTGAAGCCAGAGAACTAGATCTGGCACATGCTCTGCAGTGCTCCTGCTACAACAAGGCAGGCTCAGTTCTGCTCCTTGTCACAGGACCAGCTTTTAATTCACAAGAAAAGCCTTCCTTCATATCCCATGGCATCTTAACCCTTCAGGAGCCTCTGGTGAGGAACCCTATAGAAATACAGGTAGCCAATGTCAATCTGTGTGCTCCTGCCTGATGACAGCCATTTCCTGCTGGCTGGGGCCACGTGTTCCCAGCTTCATCCAGGCCACACACACTGGGTGGAGCAGAGTCCAGTTTGTGCTCTCCCTCATAAATCCCTTCAGGCTGTTTATGATTTCAGGATGCTGCAGTAAATGGAACACCACATCCTGACTACCTGCAGACACAGGAACTAAACAATTACTTCTGCAGGGAATTGATGTATAGAGCTGAACAGCTCTTGTGCTCCCTCCACCCACACCTAGACCAGACCCTCCAACAGGCTTTGACACAGCAGCAGCATCTGCAGCCACTGCAAGAGAAGATGAAATACCATGAACTGTGCTCAGGAGCTGCATGTTTTAGTGCTCACAACACGCTGCCCTGGAACAGGGGTAATTAACAATTGGCTTCAAATGGTAAGAGCCAATCCCACCTCCTTTGCATCACCAGAACTAAAATAATTTCCCCTATCTCTTGACAGCCATCTTTGGGAGTAAGAGACGGATAGCTTTGGATTATCTTAGTATTGAAGTCATGTTCCTCACTTCTTGTTCACTGCCTTCATATGCTAGTAACCCAGATCATTCTGCAGTGTTCAGAGAACCAGATGCTGTGCTAATGGCTCTCCATTTGGCTGTCATGATGTCCAGGCATTGAAAAAAACAATCATGCATTTTCTTAGAACTGTGCTGCAGAATTAAGAAAACATTTATTTTCATTTGCAGATTCATTTTTTCACAGCTCTGTGAAATACTGTGATATTCACAGTCATTTTTCTGTGATTCATGCAGGGCCTAAGTTATATAAAAAATGTTATGCTCCAAAGAACTGCAGCTGGCTGACTGAAGCTGTGTATTTAGAGACTATCCAGGGAACCAAGAAGACCCCTCTGCTTACTGAAACCAAAGTAATGGAAGAAGAGTCTGAATATATCTGCATCTTCCCTTTCAGATGAGGTAACTGCACAGGGCCGAGGAGAAAGCTGGAAACATCCTAGCACAATGGGCACAGAGGGGCTTTGTAAGACCCTTTGTGCACTGAGCTTCTAACAGGCAGTGAGAGCACATGGGATGCTTAGGACACTGAAGTCTCTATACCGGTGTCCCAGTAGCTTTTTTCTTTGCCCACTCTTGGGGAGAGGCCAGGACGCTCTCCAGATCAATAACTGGCTCTTCTATGATTGGTTTTCCCTCCTTCTGCCACTGTGCAAGGATCATGGCTCGGAGCAGTGGTGGGTATGGCAGGAACCGAACAGTCGCCTCAGGCACTGGGGTGAATTTCTTGAAGGCTTCCTCCTCGTGTTTGGGCACCACACGCCAGTCATGGTACATGGCTTTGTCAATCTCCCTCACTTCCTCTTCAGTTTTGCCTGGGAAAAGACAATGAACACCAGTGGGTAACACCATCGCAATAAACTGCCTCCAGACACAGCAAGTGTTAACTCTTTGGCACCAAAAATGCTACAAAAGGCAAGAGCAAATAGAGTTTTCAAAGGGCTGGACAAATTATTCCCTGCTATACTATAGGATCCCACGTCTGTCCTTGAGAATCCAAATAGAAATAGAAACAAGTTCCAGCTGTGTGGGTGACTCCCTCTCTTAAAGTTTTGCTTTGTTTCTCTCAAGTTCCATTTCCATGTCTAAGGAACAAGAGTAATTTCTCCCTACACTGATGAAAGCTTCCTGGAAAACTAAGTGTTAAAAGTGCTCAACAACTTAAAAAACCTTCGAATGAGTACTATTTCAGTAATTCCAGTAAGGGAAAATTGTATACTTAACATAAAGCAACTCTAAAAAGGAAAATTCATTCATACAACTCCAGTCATTAATTTAAAATTCCAGTAACACAACTTACTTGCCATTGCACTTTTTCCTTTTTAGAGACAATTTAAATTGGAATACCCTCATGCTCATACTGTGTCTTGCTTTGAAAGTCTCAGAACAGTATGTCAGCTCATCTAATATGCTTTTAGTGCTGCTGCTCCCCAAGGTCATACTGCACTGGCTCTCCCACAGCATTCCTTGGAAAGACATTCTGAAGGGGCTAGATTCCCAGTCTTCGAAACACAAGGAACTTCTTTTCCAGTTACAAGATCTGAGAAAAACAAATTTCCCAGTCAGGGAGCCCGCGGTTTCCCTGCCACTCTCATGCACCCGGTGCTCTGTAGCTCTGCCCCCATGTGTGGGAAAATGAGCCGGTTTTACCTTTGAAGGTCAGGTAGCCCCAGGCTCTTCCATGGTCCATGTTCTGCAAAGAAAAGAAAAGAGGAACCTGTTGAGGGTGGGTCGCGGCGGGGTGGAGGGCGGGAGCTCCGCAGGGCGCTGCGGGGCGGCGGGCGGGACGGGGCAGGTACCTCGGCCATGTAGTCCGCCTTCACCTTGGTGATGACCCAGTAGCAGGGCTCGTGGTGCGCCCACAGCCAGGACTTGCGGGTGACGGTGCGGCCCACGCCGAAGCGCGGCAGGCGGCAGAGCAGCGCCAACAGTCGGTTCTCGTTCCGCACGTCCTCCCAGGCCCGCACGGGCAGCCGTTTCTGCGTTAGCGGCCGCCGCATAGTCTCGTAGTCCACAGCGAAGCGCTGAGAGTCCCGCGGCCGATCCTTCAGCTCCCGGTATTCGCGGATCTTCTTGGCCATGGCGGCGATGGGCCGGTGCAGCTTCTTGCGGGCCATGGCGGCGGCCGAGGGCGCGGAGGGAGCAGAACCGAGGGCCGCACCCGTATCCACTGCTCCCGCCTCTGCCGGAAGCCGTGCCGGGCCCCGCGGAAGTCGCCCCGCCCGTCGCCAGGGGCAACCGCAGCGTTCCGCGTGGCCCAGCCGCCTGCGGTGGGTGCCCGCAGAGCGCATGGCGTGCCGCGGCCCCTCGCTGTGGTGCAGACCCGCCTGTGCCAGCAGGCGCGGCGCGGCCTGACGGTACTGTGTGCTAGGCGGCTCTCGGGGGAGCCGGGCTTGGTTGTTGGAATGCATCTGAACAGTGTCTGGTTTAGAAAAATCTGAGCAGATCCAGCTATGTCAGGGAACGTTCAAAACCTGAGTAAACCAGATTTCAGGAAGATTAAAGCAACAGGTCTGGCCCAGGTCTTCAGTCATGTAATAAACACATATTGTATGGCTCTACACAGATATTTACTATATGTATTATGCTATGTAGGAAAGTTATGCTGTATTAACATTTTGGTGGTGTAGTAAATGTAGTTTTGTAATTAAAAACTAAGCTTTGGTAGTTAAAATAGAAACTATGTATGTGAGATGTTCTTTTTACTAGCTCAAGAAAAGGAGAGGATAGTTAAGANTCAGAAGCTGGGCCACGAACAGCAGCCGGGTCGTGGAACTCCGTACCGGGATGAGACAAATTCCTCTGAGCTGCTCCAGCCATGGAATGCCAGCACCAGTGAGGCTACACGTTTAATGAGTAGACTCTAAGTAAAAACTGCATAGATCAGCCCTTGGATTTTGGCTATAGACTGGTAAATTAAATCTGACAGCAGACTTTTATCTTTTCATTGAAATCCGTATCTTAAAGTAAAGGAAGCACAGCAATTCCAGCGTTGCTCCTAAGTCCTATATGGAAGGCATTCAGGATACTGAGTGGGTTTTCCCAGCAGCCAAGATCAATGTGTGAGGAGAAAGGGGTGTGTTCATGTGTGCTGCACACTAAAAAAGTACACCACACATTAAAAAGGTTGACAATGCTCTTAAGACTAATATGGTGCATCTCTTGAAAAAAGACACGGGCATAGGAGTAAGCAGGAGGTACCTGATTAAGTTGAGAAACACTGGTTTAGAATAAAATACATGATCGCAAGCCACCCAAATTTGGGGGAAATAGCAGAGCAGTTAAGCCACATATTACAGGGTACAGAGTTGGGAGCTTGTACCCAAGGGTTGTGCAGCATAAGGACCAAGCTCGTTTCTGTTTAAGGCCCTTACACATCAGCTTCTGCGAGTCTACAGAGCAGAAGAGGTGACAAGAATGCTTGAAAAAATGTGGAATTGGCTTTGTTGGATGGACAGAAATGAAAGACACCGCCACACACAGCAAGTCATCAGGGAAACGATGCAGCTCCACAACAGCAGACCACATACGGCGTCTCCCCCTGCCCGGGACAACGAGTGCAAATCATGTTCCGAACCCGCCACTTCCTGGTGTGGCTCCGCGGGGCTAGCGGGGGATACATATGCAGTCCGAGGGCAGCGAGCAGCGGCAGCGACGGAGCCCTTCGGTTTCTGTCTGTTAAGGGGAATTCTATCAAAGGAACCGCTGTTAATTCGGGTGTACTGCAGTGCCCTTCGCTGCCCCGGCACAAACACGGGCCCCGCCGGGGGCGGGGGCGGCAGCCACCACCACAGCGGCTCAGCAGAGTAACGCCGCCCCACGGGCCGCCACCTGCACTTCCAACGATACGCTTGGCACACAGCGCTCCTTCCACCGACACTTCCGACGATGCGCTCCACACCGAGCTCCCGCGCAACAGCTCCCTCAAACCCACGGCGGGGAGTAGCCCCGGGAGCATCCGACAGAACGACCAGCTGAGCTCAGCTGAGCTGAGCTGAGCTCCGCTCCTGCCTCGGCCCCGCCCCCCGCCCCGCGCGCCAATGGGAGCCGCCG